>ML810662.1:186485-197563 GCA_009831015.1 Picea engelmannii
CTCTTCCTTTTTTCTTTGGGGAGATCCAAATTTCATTTCCTTCCTCTGATTCACTTCCTATCTGGATCTCCCCGTCCTCTGCATTCTGATGGCCATCCTGCTTCTGGGGGGGGTTGCTTTGTGTCCCATCTTCTTCTATTGGCGTATTTCCCTTGTCTTCCGGGTGCTGGTCTTCCTTCCCTTCCTCAGGGGCTGCCTCATTTGGATCTTGAGCACTTTCCTCCGAGTTTTGGCCTAATATTCAAAAGCTATTCTCCTCTCTGGGGATTTCGTGGTTTTGGATTTCTGTGGTTCTGTCTGCTCTCGTCTCTGGCCTCTTTCTCTTGCTCTCCCTTTACGGGCTTGCTGCCAACCTTCATCTCCCTCTTTTTCTGTAGTGGTGGGGATTTTTGGACAATTTCTTTGGAAGTGACCATATTCGTGGCATCCTCTGCATTTAAACGGAAGTTGTTCGTAATCCAACTTTTGAATGTGTTGCCAGGTTCCGACCTTCAGCTTGATTGCTTCTGGTAGGCCAACTTCCAGATCAACCTCTACATAGATGCGCGCGCAAGAGTACTAGTCTTTTGGTTCTGCTCGGTCTATGTAGTGCCCAAGACCATTGTCGATTGCCTGAAGGGAAGAGGGGTTCCAACAGTGGATCGGCAGATTAGGAAGTCTTACCCAGACCGAAACGTCTTTGGGGATTTCTGAGGTAGGGTCAAAATTCGGGGTCCATCTATTTAGATATAGCCCTTATGTGCCCATGAAGTAAGGGTCGTTCCTGAAGATCACGTCTCTGTCTTCCTGGGAAACAAATACGAAAATGAAATAACCTCGTCCGACTGCCTAGCAGGTCACACTATTTGTTATCAGTGGTCTCCAATTTCGTTGAACCCAGTTGTCTGTGGATCTGGAAGAGGGCCAGAGACCCATGAATTGGCCAATGAGCCCGCGTTCAGAGAGAGATAGGGCGACTTTCATTGGTTGATCAGGAGGAAGATCGATTTCTGGGATGTCCTTCAGCTTCTTGACGAAGCTAGGAGCTTCTAAGGTGGTCGACCGTTTGCTGCATGCCTCTACCAGACGTCTGAAGGAGGAGGCTGGGGATGGAGGGGGCGGGGGCTCCCCTCCCTGACCTGCCATGGTGGCTCTCAAACCCTAACGCACCAGGTCGCGCGAATTGATAACAATGGAGCAATTGTTACAATTACTCGATTGCATATTGAGGCTTAGAGGTCTAAAGAAAGAGTTGATGTTATGATTCGGTCTTAGTGGATGTTAATCATCATCATCATTTTTATTTTAAAATAGTTAAATATTATGTTAATTTAATTAAAAAATTTGAAAATAATATTATTGGTTTTTTAATATTGTATATTATTTTTTCCATTTTAGTTTAGAGATACTTAACATTTACTATAATTCCTAGATACACCTGTCTAGATTCATCTCAACCCTCATCTTAACCCTCGATCTCTTGAGGTGAAAACCTTTTTTAGAGTACAAAACTTGAGGAAATATTTGCACCTCAAGAGATTTGATCCCTCTTGATGCTTGATGGATCCAGGGTTAAGATGGGTCTAGGCTAATTTTATATATTTCACAAAGTTTTTAAGATTTGCAAATAAAAATATTCTACTTTATTTATTGTATTTTAATATTACATTTTATTTTAAATGTTGTAGATATAATTTTTTGTAATTTTGTATTTTATAACTCTTACATGATCTATATTAAATATAAATTAAAAAAAAAAATCATCTATTTTATTCTAATATTAATTATGAAAAATATTTTATTTTCTTATTTACAAATATTATATTTTCGTATTAAATCTTATTTTGCACTTTCTACAACAACCTCTTTTGATGTGGCTTCTCCTATGGTCAATTCCATAGTCCCCGATTTGAATTCTCCTATTCCAAGGTCAACAATGGAAGCTCCTGGTATGAAGGGTTTTTCTCCTCTTGTCTAGGTCTGATGTAGTGTTTTATTTTGTATAGTCTCTGGGTTTTTATTTGGATTTACATTGTAAATACCTTTGGTGTATGCTCTTTCTCTAAGAAATGAAATATTTAGCTATAGACAGGCATAGTAGTCCATCGGTGCCCATTGAGGGCTTGTTTTGCAAGATTGCCCCTCTTTTGCACTCTCACGACATGCTCTTTGAGGTCTTGAATTTTGCAAGAATGCCTCTCTTCTGCACTCTCTCTGTATGCATTACCCCAATTTTTACTTAATGTATTATCTCTTGTTTTTTGTTGAAAAAAAATTAAAGTAGTTAAGTCAAAAGATAGTATCTTTTTATTAGGAATTTTAGAGATGCATATTTTCTTTATAATGTTGATTATGTATATTTACACCGAAGGTATTTTTTAAGGGGAGTTTCCTCTCGAGGCTTCATTGTTTGTACAAATCCTATACATCAAAAATGTTTTTTAAGGGGAGGTTCCTCTCGAGACTTTGTCATTTGTCCAAAACCTATAAAACGTTGTCATTTGTTACCATATGTCCATCAACAATCGATGATATCTCTCTCCACGTGTCATATCCTTCACCAAATCCAAGGGAAGCTTCCAGGCTTCTTCTTCATCCATGTCTACCCTTTTTTTCCAGAATCGATTCAAATCCCTAGATTGCAATCCTTATTCATTTTTGTCTGCACTGTGCGATTGGAATGTGGATTTCTCCCATGGAGTTTCATGCGATTTCATTCTTATGGGTTCAAAAACTAGAAAGGGGAGGGGAGAACAGAGGTTACGATGTCCCTACTACAACATCACAACATAACACTACTATTTAGCGATTCAGATAAGGAAAAAATCCACCCAATGAGACTGACTAGGAATTTCCAATCCAATGCATGGTTCTATTTTCAGTCTATTATTTTGACATCATTAATAGCCATATACTAGGAATTTATTTTCTTTTATTCTATGTAGATTTGAATATTTGATAACCATTGTTAGTTTCCTTTGGTTTTTATGTCTAGCTTTGGCCATAATTTACATCATTTGATATGCTATATGGTTCCTAGTTTTATTTTTGAATATATTTCATTGCTTTGAGTTTGACACACAAAGGTGACTTCTATATTAAGAAAAATATAGATTAAAGTTATTGCTTCAAGACTATAGCAAATCTCCTTGTGGACACTTGAATTTCAAGTCTTTAAATTGCTAATAGAAAAAATGTTTCTTTCATATTCATTTTTTACACAATTGAATTTTAAAGGGGAGACTTTGAACTTTGACAAAGATGAAGTTTTATGCATCAATTATTTTTCTAGAAGCTAGGTTTCAATGCATCATTAATTAACCAGTTCACTACTATGACATTCATATAGTTGAAGTTGGGTTTTAAATATTGTTAGGTTAGTGCATCCATGTCGTTGTACCATACTTTTATCTAGATATGGTAGAATCATACTGGAAGGGATGCTATGCTAGTCTCAGTGAAAACTCTATTCTCAACCTTCATAGTTTATTGGGATGCAATTAGTAGGTCCATTAAATATATAAGCTAACGTGTTGCTCGTGGAAGGATTGGTAGAAAGATTGCATTATGTTATGTGGATACATTCTCAGAGGAACTGATTATAATGAATTTCCCGGAGGTCAGCTTCATTTATCGATGTTCTTTGACTAATAGGAATCAAATCATCTTTTCTAGCATAAATATGTTGTCCATGTCACTAGTTTTATTATAGACCTTAATGACACTCTATGTCAAGAAATCATGCTTCCATATTTCTATGATAATAGTATGAGATAAGGGGAGTTTTTAGTCATGCATATGGAAGTAGGGGATTTTGTGAGGGTTGAAAATTCAAATACCAACAAAACCCCAAAAAAACCAACTGATTCAAAAAGATACCACTATGCCACACGGGTTTGTAAAAGACCTTGTATATATTGATGTGCATTAAAAGATTTTAAATATTACATGAAAAAATATTTCCTTTTGTTCGTACATCAAACTTTTTTAATAATCAAAACATTATATCATAAAGTTAAGGTAAATCCAACTTTACAATATTGATAGGCACAAAAGATTTTAAATATTATATGAAAATAAGTATTTGTTTTTTCCGAACATTGAGAAAATTTAATAATCAAAAACTAAATTATTATAAAGTTTGGAAAAAATCAACTCTAGATAATAATATAAACTTTTAAAATTGGTGAGAAAACAAGCTACGAGAGAGAAGTTGAATTACAATAAAAGGGTTCTTGAGAATTGTTCTAGCTTTCTGTGATTGGGAGATAATATTTCTGCTACAACAATTTGTGATGAGCATAGAAACTCTCAATGGTGTGAGCTCAAGTTGTTGCAATGAAGTTGTGCGAAAATGGCTAACTCAATGACCAACATGTAATTTTGTAATGCAATGTTTTGTAATAATGACAATGCTCCAATGGGTGTGAACCTTTTCATATTTTTCTCTTGTAATTTGCTATGGTTGGCAGGATCCTAGAATAGGTATAGGATTTCATTAGTTCTGACTAGTGATGACATAATAATTCTTGCATCTACATCAATATCCCTTAAAAATTATGCCTAATCCCCATTGACTACATTTGCTTTCAGGGAAAAAAAGAAATGTAAGGAAAAACTCACCAAAAACCATTAGTCGCAGATGGATCTCTATCCACACTCACAAAGTCAGTCTCGATCTTGTTTTTGACAAGTCTCATAAGGGGAACTAAATTCATTCATGCATTCACTGACATCTCTCCTTGCATTCACTGACATATCTTCTTGAAAGAGTGTATTCAAGATTCACAAACAATTCAAGATTCCACTAATTTATCTTGCGTATACAAATTTTATTGACGAGATGAGAAATGAAAATCGGTGATGGACCTCGTCTCAGATAAAAAAATTAATGGAAGACACTCACACGTAGTTCTATGAATAGGTTCTCTCACACATAGTTCAATGAATGGGGTCTCCCACACGTAGTTCGATGAAAGGGGTCCATTTGGACATCATGGTTCATGCAGTTAGTAACTTGTTTAAGTTTAGGGACAACTATTTTATCGATTACATATTATTTGTTGATCTGCCAAGTTATGGCCACCACACATTATTATTTTCAGAAGTGGAGAGAATATATTGGGTTTCAAATCCATTGTCCCAATAATCTATTAACATGTCGATAAGTACCCATGAACCATGATGATTATCATTGATATCCATAGTCTCTCACGGTTGTAAGGCGTGTGATACATGGGTGGTGTGTTCACATTGTTTTGTAATGATTGGTTGGTGATGTGTGGACACATTTGTGTGCATGGATCTCCCAACCATCAATTATATGTACATCGCAACTGGAGGAATCTTGATTTCACACGAAATCACTGGAAGGTGTTATCGTTCTCTTAAAAAAATGATGACAATATTAATGGCCTATATCATTTCCTAGGAAAATTGTCATCCATTGTATTTGAGATATGCAAGAAAAGTATGTTCAAGGATTGAACCTATCCACCTTAGACCTCTACAAATAAATACAGAAACAACCATTGTGGGCAAGTTCGTGCATAAATCTACTCAAACGTTTCCAACCAATGTAAGTAGATTTGCTAATTCTTTTCTTTTGATTTTCTTCAAATTTTTCATTCTAATTTTCAGAAGGTTTGGCATACAGTTGGTTATCGAACTCAATATTGGATTTTCTCATGTGTGTTATATACAAATTAGAATTGGGGGTTGCAAGATATCATTTGGGTTTTCAAATATCTCCTCCTTTTAGAATTTGATTGCACTAAATCTCACATGGGTTTTCTAAAAATCACTTTTTTTCTCCACCCTTTTCTTGAATTAGGTGGAGTCAAAACTTATAAATGAAATTGGAGCGAGAGTGAAGATATAATTACAATGGCATGGCAAATTTTTTATCTAGAGAAACAATTTGCACGTTATTGAGATTATCACAAGAATGTGATTATTGTTCTCATTCATACCATATATTAATGTTCTCATTTGAATACGACTACAGTTGAATTTTTCTGTTCAAAATATCAGAATGATATGAATAATTTGTATTTAAACTTTACAAAATGCATTTTTAGTTCAATTAATCTTAAGTATTTGCATCCAAACTTTATGAAATTCATTTGTGAATGCCTTCTTGTCTTTATATAAGCTCATTCTTAGCTAGAGGTTGGATATATAACTTTCTTTCCCTTATCCTTGTATTTGAACATGATGAACAAGTTAGTGTGTACATACAAGTCTTTACTATCAAATTCTAGTCTAAAGAAAACTTGGCCAAGCATTTTAGAGAACATCTTGAATTTCAAGAGAAGTCCTGAATGTGATTGAGCAAATTCATAAATGCATCCTTAATTTTTTAGGGTTGATTCATACTACTAGGGAAGTATGAACTAGAAGATTGGAAATAAGTGTATCAATTTTTTATTGTGATGAATTTGCATACGTTGTTGCAGATATAAAATAGCTTGAAAAATGTGAAATAATCATATCATCAATTTTCTCCAATTCAACGACAAAGGTCTCTAAATATTTGGCAGGAAGAATAACATTTTGAAAATATTCATATCAAAATAAATTTTAATAGTTGGATGGTACAAGAGAAGCTCCTATCCCAAAATGATGCAAAAATTCTTAAAATATGAACAAGGTGATCTATATGAGTATGTAGGTTTCCACAGTTGCTCATATTAGAAGAATTTTTTTTGGATAAAATTGTGTTAGCAATTTCAAAACGTCTAACATTTCGAGTGGACACTCCACCCATCATCAGGGACATAAGAATCTATTATGGTATGAAAAGAGTGTTGATGCTTTTTTATATAGGAGAGGAAAGATTAGTAGTTATTGTTGGAGATGGGAAAGCAAACAGATAGAAATGATGACAATATCAAAATAATAAATTAATTTGATTTAATAAAGGTAGTCGTTAAGATCAAATATAATGGATTGAAATGGTCAAAGTAATGAAATAATAAATTAAAAGAGGTAGTCGTTGATATTAGGGTTAAGAGGGATAATAAAAGAGGAGGTGAAAACTAATAGGTTGAATGGAAAAAATATGAAAAATTGATATAAGGAATAAAATTAGGGTTTTAAAAGTTAACGAAAAGATAGGGATAAAATGATTATGGTTAAAAGAAGAAGAACAAATAGATAGGGAAAAAACTATTTAAAAAGTTAGTAAATGGTAAATTTAAAAAATCTCATATTAGAAAATCATTGAGTAATTAGGTTTTTGAAGGGAAAGTAAAGGAGTTGAACAAAGAAGGGTTGGGGGGCGGGGGGGGGGAGATAATAGAAAGAAAATAAAGAACAAGAGAAAAAATCGTAAATAAAGGGTTAAGGTAAAAGAAAATGAGAAATAGAGAAATATGATGATGTTGATAGTGAAAATAATGATGATTAAAGAGATGAAAGTTTGATTGACTAGGGATGATGGTAAGATTAAAGGAAATCATTAAATAGGAGGCGTAAGATTAAGCAAGAGAATTTATGAGATAAATAGGGATTAAAATAAAATATAATTTGGATAACCAAAGTAGGTTAACCTGTGAAACCAAGGAGAAAAGTGGAAATTGAAGTGAAGAGGATGCAAAGAGAGGAAATGGATGTGAGGAAGACCAATAGTTCGACCCAGAGGAGGGATGGGGGGAGATAAGATCAAGACTTAAAGAATAAAAATCTCAGAAAATGGGAGGAAGGTGATCTATACTCTAGTGAAAAGGATAGATATAGAAGTTTTATATTGACTTTCAATGACAACAAAGGTCAATACAAAAACTAAACTGAACACGATAGATTGGACTCTCAAGTATCATGTTAAGCTAATCGATTTTTTCGATAGTCTACCAATGGCGTTAAATAATTTATAGGGTTATTTTGTATACATACAGAGTGATCCCACATAGGTTACAAACCTACATAGCAAGAAAAGTTAAGATATCAATCAAACCAGAATGTTGTGGGTTTTTTGCATGAACTAAAAGATTCAATGTCAAATTTCACTAACTCATACACATGAAGGGCTTGTACCTCAACCCAATAGAATTGAAAATTCGAACCAAAGGACTTTAAAATTTTATAGGATGGTTATCACTCGGATTGTGGATTTACTAGAGAAATTAGAGTCAATTGTGTAATGCTTTTTTTTGTAAATAAAAGTGTAAAAACTTATATTAATAACAATTGTATGTTATACAATGACGCATGGTGGCCACCTGTTCCGCCACAGGATGGAAACTAGAACATGTGGCCACATATTGTTCAAACACTAACAAAATCTTCTGAGCTCTAGCCCTGCTGGAACTGTATTTTTTTGCACAAAAAATTGCTAGAACCAAGTTCTTAATTCCTTCGCTAAGGCCGGCTATATACATAGCTGCCATGACTGAAACTATAGTGACATAATAAGTAAAAACTGCTAAATCATCTAGCTTGATGTCGTGGTAAAATAGACCACCGACTTTGTAACTTAAATGAACAAAACACTGAAACCTGGGGGATTCAATCCATAGCTGGACCTGGTTCTCCATGAATAGTATAGGCTGGGGTGAAATGTTGACTGCAAGTCAGGCATCTAGCTCGTGAAGGAGCATTCGTGAGAGCATCAAACAGAATGTCCATTTTTTGGTTGAGGACGCTTTGTGAGTGCACCTGGTCGTCCTGCTTTTGCCTAATCTCAAAGATGAGTTGAAGGTGCTCCTCTATGAGACGATTGGTCAAATGTTGAGGCAAACCCTCCTCCTCCTTGCCAGTCTCCTTTCCATTCTCATTGTCATCCCTTGTGGTGATATCCTTGCTTGTACCTGCCTTATTTTACAACTGCCATCTTGGAGGAATCTCCTCCTCCACCTTGCATCTTCCGTATCTGTAGTAGATTTCACCGGGATTGACTATGGGGGGGGGGAAGAGGTGGGTAGCCAAAGGGAGATGCTCTCCCAAGGGTGGCGCCTCCTCTTTTATTTTTCTCGAGAGTAAAGTATAGGTGGAGGTGGAGACAGGGGATAATGAGCAGTGGAGGAGGTCATCTCCAATTTGACCCTGCTAGCTCCAAGAGACCGGAGGGGAGCCGACTGAGTACTCTGGAGGGAGTGACGAGGACTGGTGAAGTAGGATATGAGTGCTCTTTGAGAGGGGGTGATCCTGTTAGCCCGAGAGAGGATGTTGTTTTTGTGAGCACCCCTCTTGGGATTTCCATGCTCCCAGGGCATGGTGGGGGGATAGGGAGGTGGAGGAAGGAGAGAGTGAAGGTTGGGGGAAGATGTAGGGTGTAGTGGTGGGATACGGAGGAGACGAAGTGGGGAATGGAGTGAAGGGAGGCAGTGAGGATGCTACTGGTTCGCGGGGTGAGGTCATAGAGAACAATGATGCGGAAGCTATCGTGAGGGTCGAGGAGCAATGCAGAGAGGATGCACCAGGGAGATAATGGAGAGGAATGAGCCCATATGTCTCTCTTTGCTCCATGAAATCATGAGGACCTCTGTATTCACCATTCAAGTCAGATAAGAACTCTGCGTCCTCTTGGTACACTCTGCCTAGTTGGTTCGCTCGCCCAATATCCCAGCCAGGCGCACTAACATAACTCCTCTCATGGTGTGAGCCATGGAGGAGTTAATGTGTAGGGGCTGGCGGTTGGGTTATAAACTCCCCCGAATTCCCGCTTCTAGCTATCCTCCACCACTACTACATATGGGTGGATTATTCCACAAAAAATTTCCACGCTTCTACTAGTTTCATATTTTTTTAAACAGAGCGGGATTTTCGTTGCTATTGCCACGAAAGTTAGTCGCAATATCGACGAAAATCTTAATTTAACCTAGTCAGTATTTTTGTTTCTATAGAGACAAACTTTCATGGCAATAGCGATGAAAATTTTGCCTATCTCATTGGTCGGTGTTAACGGCTAGTTGACTATTTTATCTATATATACGTGACCTTAAGAGACTTTGCGACACAATTGCTATAGTTGCGACACTTTTCTTGGCTTTTGTTTGAGTTGTTTATTTTTTCCGTCAGCCACCGGTTGAACAAATCCAATTCTCGATCTACATAGCTCGGATTTTGAACTTGCATGGTTAGTATTTTATTTTTTATTGATGTACTCATTTAACTTGCAATTTTTTTTTCAAATGTCCAAATTGCATTTAGCTTATTTTTTCCTTGATAATATATTTATATAATATGTGTAGTACCATATTTCATGTCTTTGGTTTTTGGATATAGTTAGTATATTCTATGGAAAAGGGTATGTGGATTCCATAATATTCTAGGTTTATGGAATCCACATACCCTTTTCCCTTCAATTGTAACTATAATCTCTCTCTATTTTCATTGATAAAGATATGGAATTGCTCTTGAAACTCAACCCTAATCAGTGAAATGATAGTAAATGATTGCTATATTCCCTACTTTAGCAAGGACTAATAAGATACATAAACACTAACCCTAAACTTGTGTTAGGTGTATATGTCGTTATTATATAAAGAAAACATCTGTACACATATGACCTTATTATAAAGATGTTATCTATGTCGTCATGATGTTGATCCTCTACACATATGATCACCTTATTATAAAGATGTTGACCTTATTATAAAGATGTAGATCACTATAAATAAAAATATCATAATCGAAAGGAGTAGCCAAAATATAAAAAATTGACAACTTAATGTTTGGTATGGTGTAGGTAAGACAATTACTTGTTAGGACAATGATTTGTCACAATGAACGAAAATGACAGGAAGCTTGCTCGGTTAAGAGCGACATTAGAGGCGAGGGGCGATGGAAAATGTTATTTCCCTTGCTATGATTACAGAGGCTTGCAAAATAGAAGACTTTTAATAACAACAACCCAAAAACATTGTAGGGAGAAGGGGCACGTCGAAGGGGGTTATGAATATCGTCCCTTGGTAAGAGGATTCAATATTTAATGTATTCTCTATAATAATCAGCATGTCATGAATTTTAGTAATATTTCTTATCAGGATTTTTATATTTTCTATACACACTAACTTTTCTATGTTGTTTTTTAAATATATAGACGATGCCCCCAAAGTGTCGACCTCCAGAGAGTTATTTGTCAAGTACTAGCAGAA
>ML810662.1:198104-210488 GCA_009831015.1 Picea engelmannii
GGACTATCAGGCTATTGATGCATGTCCTAATGATCATATCATATATTATGGACAATATGAATTAGAAAATGAATGCCCACAATGTCAAATAAGTAGATATCGAACCGATAAAGCGTCAAAGAAGGTGTCTCACAAAGTTCTTCATTATATTCTGATAATTCCACATTTTCAGCAGTTGTTCAGGTGCCAAAGTATAGCACAGTTTATGGATTTCCATGCAAAGAATAGAAGTCGAGACGATTTTCTTTGAATGCCTGCAGATGGTTCTGCATTGAACTACATTGAAGAAAAGTGGCCAATTTTTAAAGAAGAACCTCGTAATGTTATACTTTTGTTGGCAGCTGATGGTGTTAATCCATTTGGAGAGCTTCGTTCTACGTACTCAGTGTGGCCTATTTTTGTTATAAACAATAAACTTCCTCCTTGGATGTCGATCAAGAGAGAGCACACAATGTTGGCAATGATTGTTCCAGGTATTTAATTATCTTTTATTTGCTTTAAAGCATGACAACATATTTCATTTCTTTGTTTCGTGCATGGTAATTATTTCTTTTATATATCACGACATCTAGATAAGTATAATTAATCATGCATTAGGTTGAACCAATCAGGTAGGTACCAGGTTAAATATATGAACATATATATTGAGCCCCTCATCGATGAGTTGTTGAAGTTATGGATTGGCATCACTATGTATGACATTGTTGAAGGAAAATCTCCCTGCGGACAGGTAGATCTCCTCAAAGAGCTAGACTCTTAACTCTAAGACAGAAAGTGCTTATCATGGTCACTGACTTCCTTTTAGATCTAGGTGGACTAGTGTGTGAGGAGGAAGGAGAAAAGAAGTGCCTTTTACCGGTGTTTGTCCATGCACGCTCCGAGTTGAGCTCCAATCTTTCGCTCTTCGATAAGCCCTGTAGACAAACAAAGTACGACCACTTCCTACTCTATCAAGATTAGTCCGAAATAGGTCTATATACTGAAGACACAAATTCATGTTAGATTGAACATGAATTAGAAAGAAACAGACCAATAAAATTATATTAATGAGGACAAAACATTGCTTACAGTCGTAGATGGATTGCAATAGTTTCGTCAAGTCCTCCTTATCTACCCCTTGCTCAAAAGATCCACGATCTGAATGACGATAGATTCACTGATTACTCCCTATGAGATCATAGGTCTCTTGCTCCCAAATTATCTTTGTTCCAACACCACTTATAAGATCATAAGTTTGGTGTGATTCTCCCTTTCCAGTCCTCTTTCATCATTAGAAAGATTTCTTATATAGCCTTGGAGAGGCTCAACAGCTTGAGATATCTTTAGGGTGAATTGAGGATTTTCCTCCTTCAGTTAGGGATCTGCCCTAAGATCATGGCTTGATAGAGGATTCAAATTCAACTGCCTTCCAAGAATGAAAGGATCCTTCCCCCATTCTTCTCAACAAATCAACTTCTACCTAAAATAGGTAGCGCTCCCTCACAAGGGCACTCTGAGCGCTATAACGCTCCCTAGTAGTGTATAGGGGAGCACCAGCACTCCTGAGGGTAGGAGCACTCCTGCAAAAGGGCTGAAGAGTGTTATAACGCTCCCTGATGGATTATGGGGGGGCGCCAACACTCCTGAGATAGTTATAAGGGAGCGCTCCCCTCCAAAAACTTAGTTTTTTGAGTGTTTTCAGATGGCAAAAGGTTCATGAGACCAGTTAACCTTTCCTCCTCTTCCAAATCAAGTGTTTGACATGTGCCAAGTGTCTTCCCGATGTCGTTTATAGGCACGACATAGGCATCATGGCAGTATGCTTCCTTGACACTTGCGACACTTGTGAGCAAAATGAGACACTTGCGACCTTTGTAATGATGACACTTGCGACATTATCAAAGTGAGTATTTTTTATGTGTAACAGATAGCCCCCAAAGTATGAAGTTAGAAGACAGGAACTGATAACTGAAATGATTTGTAGACTTTCAAGCAAGGGTATAGACGCAGAGAACCTGCCAAAAGATTCACACAAACATCCAACAAATATTATGACATGTTTCAAACCCAAGGCATGCATACCTATGCTTGGGTGATAAAGACTTGAAAGATATGGCCGCCATAAAATACATTGCAGATCCATAATTGTATTGATAAAAAGGTATAGCCACTGAAAATACACTGTGGATCTATACTCCCATGACCTGAACTGATCGTAGCCATGAAGAATACACAGTGGATCTATGACATGACAAGACATAGCCACAACCAATAAAAAGTGGATCTATGTGACAATATATGTGTCATTGTTCAAGAGAACCTCCATCGCAACCTAGGCAAAGTATGTATCAAAATGATCACTCAACCCAAGGTATTCTTACCGATCTTGATGTAGTACGAATCTAACCATGTGAATAGATGTCCTGATGTCAAACATGGCAGAAACCACTTGATTACCGGTCAATGATGTAAACCATTAACAAGCGCGAGGGAGATCACCATTAATGTCAATGATTCCCAAGGTGCCCTAGTACATTCCAACGAATCTGAATGGATGAGATGAAGTCGAACATCCGTGGAATCATCCGATCAAAGGTCAATGATTTAAACCCACTCTCGAATGTGAGGAGGCCTGCCATTGAGGTATGTAGGTCCCAAAGTACTAACTGTTTTCTAAGTCTAGTTCCTAGATAATGTGTTGAAGTCGAAAGGAATAGACTCGTCAAAGGAAGGGCCTTGATGTAATCCCCATCAACGACACGAAACAGACATAGAGATGTAATTGGTAGATCAAATGAACATGGATTGACACGGGTATTGAGACAAGATATTTGCGATGGCTGACTCTCGAGGAGGATACTTCCCTTGAACACTGACACACAACAGCAGAAACATGACATGGACCAAAACTTGATGATATGGTGGATGTTGTGACTTACGTAAAGTGACCCAAAGGAGTGAAATAAATTCAAAGGATTGGCTCATTGCAGAGGTTCAACGGATTATAATGTGTGCAAAGACAAAGTGTCGTGTTCAAGGGCGACTCTAAGAGTTACTTGGTAATGTTCTCAAAAAACTGCTTGGCTTGCTTCTTTCATTTTTTTCCCCCATCCAAATAGACGAGTTCCTCTTTTTAATTTAATGAGCTCGAGGAGGATAACACATGCTCGATAAAACTCACCTTCGGTAAGTTCCTCTTCCTTTGTTTAACGAACTGGAATACGTAAGGGTTCGATCCCATATGGGCCTGTCGATGTTTTGTTTAGCGAGTCCAAAGACAGAAAACTCGAAGGTTTTTCATTATTATAGAGTCTGGAAAAACACTTAAAAGAGAACTCTCTCAGTTCCTTTTTCGTAAAGTAGTCTGACGAGACCGAAAAAGAGATAAACTATCACTCAACAGACGTTTTATTCAAATACTTTAACGAGCGTGAAGAGAACAAGGTGCTTGGTAATATTTTCATGTTTAGAGAGTTTGAAAAGAACTTAAAGATGACTCCAATGTTGTCCTTTTTCATAATGTTAGTCTCGCGAGGCCGAAAAAGAGATAAATTATCACTCGAAAGACGCCCTTTCAAACCATTTAGCGAGTGGAAAAGGAATCAAGATCACTCAACAATCTTTTCATGTTTAGAGAGTCTGAAAATAACTTAAAGGAGACTCTAGGGGGTTCCTTTTTCGTATGTTCATATAGGTCCAAAAAAGAGATAAAAGTCTACCTGGATGCATTCTCATGTATTTACAAGCACGAGAAAGAACAAAGACTAAGCTCGGTATGCCCCCAGCTTGAAAGCTGGTGGATTAGCTCCAGAATGATCATCAAAGGCGGGAGACATGCCCTCCAAGATTCAATTCAGTCACCAACTTCGAGGTTGTCACCAGTTTCTCTAGTAGATGAGAAAAAGGAGAGGGGTGGATGAAAAGAAGGTTTAAGAGAGATGATTGTTTCATTTTTTAATGAGCTTGACACAGGAAAAGAACTATGCTCAAGACCTTTGTTTCATTTTTTAACGAGCTTGCCATAGAGAAGAGAAACTATGCTCATGGTTTCGTCCGGATCATGGCTTCCAAGAGGATAATGCTTTGGAAGGGTACCATGTCAATGGATAAAACGTGTTCATGGCCTCCAGGAGATCTTCGGTGGATGGAAGATAATCACTCTGGAGGGAACACATGTCGAGGGCCATGATAGGAGTAAGGAGATCAGGCTCCAATAACCTTACCGAAGAAATCACCATGTCCACTACCGGATCCAGATCGTCAAAAGTTGAAAGCATGGGAGATGATGAAAAAACAACATCAGGAGGGGAGATAGACGGTACATCTACCCAAATTTTTTCATGAGGGGAAAGAAAAGAGGATCGGTGGCAGTTATTATTCCGAGGTAAATTGTCAATGCGAAGCATCTCCAGAATAGATTCATCCGAAGGAAAAGTTGGGGAAATGCGATCGATCACAGATGACAAGGAACTCAACCGTGATTGCATCGAGGAAATGTCAGGTGCCAATAGATGTTGGTCATCTGATAAGGGAGAAATGGATTAGATAGAAATGTATGATGTTTTGGATGGACCAAGTGGCACGGTGTCACTTAGTGCATCAAATTCCATCGGACAAGGTACAATCCAAGAGTCAAATGATTCCAAAGATTGATAAGCTGCGGTCGAAATCATATCGACGGTGGCAATATGATGAGTAGTCGGTGGAAGTGGTGTAGGGAAGGTACCCATGAGGCTAGAATATTTCAGTAAGACAACACCAACGCTTTCATACGTGATCTTGTGGTCTCCCAAGAAAGGAATATTGTTGGTAGCGGGAGCACGAGCATCGATCATGCAGAAATCCAACTGATCAACAGTGACAATTTTGCACTGGTGAGGAAATTGTACACATCGAAAGACCGACGAGGCAACGACAGTCATAGCATAAAACCAACTTATTCCAAGTAACAAGTTGTAATCGAGGGGATCATTGAACACCTCGACATCAACAGTAATAGTTTTTCCACCCAATTGGATGGGCAGGGACTGTAAAATCCCATGGGGATGAAAACCTCGCCCATCGAAGGTGCGTAACATCGTTGGGGATTTGTTGAGTGCTGGCGATTTTAAACCTTTCCAACATGCTAAAGACATGACACAAGTTGAGGCTTCCTCATCCAGAATAGTTCGATGGATTTGTTGATTGTGAACAACAACATCAACTTGGAAAGCAAGTTGGTGAGAGAGTCGAGACGCATAATTATACAGGTTAAACATGATCTGATTGGATGACTCGGGATCAACAACATGAAGATCGATCAAGAGCGTTCTATGTCGACTGGGGCAGTGTTGTAGAACTTCTAACGCAGACATAACACACAGTGCTTGAGCCAAATCTTCAACAATGTTGTAGTTTTGGGCAGCACGTGAACTAGGATTAAAGGTAGCTTTGCAGATAGTGCTCTTAGGAGGGCGTAAGATAGAGTCGAACGTGGATTTTTCAATCTGAAGTGGTCCAGACGGAGGATTAACCGATGGAATACTAACAGAGGATGATGATGGATCTGATAAAGTGTCGGCATCGTTAGTGTCTTTTCCTTTGTCAGGGTTACCTGGTGTGTCGTAGGTCTTAGAGAGAGTGGTCAAATTGATCCCATTAAACATATAAATATGTGCGCTCGACGAGGCCTCATCATTAGGATCGCTAGAACTGCCCCCAGGAGAGGGGGTTTGAGCAACCATGGATTGTTGCTGAGGAAAAGGCTGAGTAAGCACAATGGGTTGTGACTTCCCTTGGAAAATTTTGGCCACGTCATTGCAAAGTGGACAATCTCGAGTGTAGTGATCGTCACCATAAATGATACACGAGAATTTCAGTTTCCGTTGTGGTTTCTTTTCTGTAGCAGGTGTTTGATTTTCGGGTTGTTCATTATTATTTTTTGATTTATTCTTTGTCTTCTTCTTACCTCCGGATTGTCGTGAAGGGGCAGATTGAACTGCAATCACCTCAGAGATCTGAGTTTGGGGGGAGGTAGAGGAGGGTCAAGTCAATTTGGAAAGAGATTGAGTTTTGACGGAACCAATAACACCATCTGCATGAGATGAGGATGATGGCTTAGAAGGATTGGTATTAGCTCGAGCAACATTCGGAAGCAAATCATACAAAGTACCATATTGGGAATAAACCAAGTCTAAGTACTGAGCCCGAGCAATGGCTTGTTCCTCTGTGACCGCACCACCCATAGCGACATTGCGAGCGATCGGGGGTAACAATGATTTAGTAAACCATTCTGCCAAGAGCGTGTCAGGAATGACTGCCTTGATCATCCTTCGTCGTCTCCTCCACTCATGAATATGGTCAGAGATATGCACAGAGTTGGTTTGACGAAGGGAGGTCAAGAGTTCAATACCTGTCTCGTAGCGAATAGGCAGTTGAAAGTGTGTGAGGAAAGACATGGCAATGAAATTAAAATCATGAAAAGAAGCATGTAGTAGTTCAATATACCACTTTGTTGCTGAACCGGTAAGCGTTCGCTGGAAAAGACACAAACGTATAGAATCATCCATGAGGGAGTTTGATGAACACCACAAATGGAAAGTCATCACATGGTTGTTCAGATCT
Organism: Picea engelmannii; assembly: GCA_009831015.1. Lineage (NCBI taxonomy): Eukaryota > Viridiplantae > Streptophyta > Pinopsida > Pinales > Pinaceae > Picea > Picea engelmannii. The sequence continues at coordinate 204,687 of ML810662.1, forward strand.
TCGCCAGGGTTTCTGTCAAATTTTGGAATATCAGAAGGAAGCTTAGATGGAATGACTGGCCAAACCGGTGAATGAGAAATAGGATCATTAGTTAACCGAGACAAGTCTGGGAGATCCAGAGTCGCAAGGAAAGGTGGTTTTCGGTTAATGTGCGAATGATACTGGTATGGCATAGGAACACCAGTAGGACCATAGACTGGGTTAGGTGGATATTTGTAACTAGTAGGTCCTCCTACATACGGTTGTTGCTGGCCAGAATAAGTAGGATTCGATGGTGCATGAGAAACATGGGCATAACCTGGTGGGTTTTGAACATTATAGGCCGAGATATTTATTTGCCTATGAGGAGAATAAACATTTTGGCCTTGAGAATGGTAAGGAGTAGATCCCGGAGGCAAATACACATGAGGCCCATGAGGAGGATAAGACTGTGGTCCCGGAGAACTCCAAGTGGTATTTTGGATGCCGCCTGGATAAGATTGCCCATAAGATGTTCTGGGAGGGACATGATTGGATACTCCTCCTAGTGGGTTATTATACAAGTGCCCCCCAACGTAGGGTTGGGTAAAAGTGCCTACTGAAGATACTCCCCAAGATTGTGAAGGGTTTCCAACAAACGAGGGTTGCCCCCTTGCCAGCGGTGGATTTATGACTGAGGTTTGACTGGAAAACGAAGGTTTCCCTCCAGGAGGAGCATGAAAAGGGGATTGTCCCCCGGGAGGGGTAGGCCCTCCATGGAAAGGTAGTCCTCCAGAAGGAAACGGTATGTTGGATGGTGTTTTCCCTCCAGCTGGTTGTGTTTGGCCAATAGGGTTCTGTGTTCTCGGGTGAGAAGATGTCCCAGCAGGATCATGTGGAACATGTGAAGCTGTAGAGTAAAATCTTGTAGAAACAGGGGTAGATATTGAAGTTCTTTGGGGATGAGTAGAGGTAATGAGTCCAGCATTAAGATGGACGTGTGCTGGTGTAGCAGTAGGGTGAATAACTTGATCGACTGGGTGATTCATGGTTTGACCGGATGGTCGTGTTTCACTAGGAGGGTCATGAGAACAAAAAGGTTGTCGAATAGATTCGAAATGTTCATAGATATCACATCTCGATGAAGTCCTCCATACAGAACGAGCAAGTGTGGGATTGGTTTCTACTGTGGTGCTAGGATGAAGAGGAGTCCTATACTCGTCACCAAAGAGTGGTTTTGTGGATCCCATATACGTTTAGGTAAAGATCCTCTCTGGTAATCATGGGACTTCTTCGTCTATGACATTCCCAAGGGAGTCTAAACGAACCAAAAGTGGTTCGAGAGGAGGTACCGACACAGATGTAGTGGTATTTTCAACCGTGTCCAAAGCTTCTTCTAGGTTATCTAACGGGGGAGAAATAGCACTTCCGGCGTCAGATGGATTTTCTACCTCTCTACGGTAGTTATCTTCTGGAGGGTTAGGAGGTAAGGGTTGATAGCCTTATGGAGGCAACCCTTGCATCCTACGTGATCGACGAAGACCTTTATCATCTACGGGCTCAATTGTGGAGAATAACAGAGAACACTGAAAATCTAGGGCCAACTAACAAAAAGAAACAACACGCGCTAATGAAATCTAGGAATCAATCAAGCAGACAAAACTTCTCTCGATGACCGTACTAGTTGGTGATGAAATCCAACGTCGCGTGATCAAGTCGAGAAGGGGCTGGGATATGGTGGAACAGTTACAATGGCAACCTGCTTAACGGACTTACGCCTTGGTGCAAGCTTCCACGCAGTAATTGTGGATTTACCCTCCAAGGAGCCCGAGTGAGTTTGACCAATGTCTGTTCCAAGTACAGTGAGACTTCCCTTCACCGTCACCTTGTGTAAGTACTTAATATTATGGCAACTAAAGATACCAATTTGCAGTGAGTCCCTGGGCAGGTACAATCGACAGTCCGATCCGAAACGTATGGGCAGGATAACAAGTCTGAAATCAACCCGAAAGGCTCCCACACATAATCATGGGTATACCTTCCAGTGACCCCCAATATACGATCCGACCACTACAAACAGTTGAACCACGGAGGGATAATCTCCGTAATTCGCCCGAATGCGACCTCATACGTAACCCTTGAGTGAGAGGGGGATCCCAGAAAACCAATACGACAATTGGATTTGACTCTCCCTAACTCAGGATGCTAATGTTTGTTTTGGAAACTTTGGAGAGTTATGCTCACAGCCTAATCCAAAGTGCTAATCCTAGTCTACTGTTGGTGGAGGATCCTAGAAAACAAAAAAAATGTTCTAGATAGTTTTTAATTAGTGTTCATTTTATAGTTGTTCTTTACTCAAAAGGGGTGTATGAAAGTGAAACAGATGGAATGATGACTCAATCCCAAAAAAATGCATCAAAGATGATAAGCAGTCATTTCTTTTCGATGAATGTCTATTTAAGGGAGAGAGAGAAAGAGAGTTATTTTCACTAACAAACACTAATAAGGAATGTCCTCAAACAAATTTTCTTCAATCAAATCCAATGTGGTGCTAAATTTTTTTGGAAATGTCTTCTAATATGCAAATCAATCACTAATATGTCTCTTTATTGTTTGTGTGCTAATAATGATTAATTCAAAATGACACTTCTCCTGCCAATTAACCTTTTGGATCAAGGAAACTCAAACAATCATAAGCAGGTTTCGTACAAACAATACACCCTCTTGCTATGATCGAAAACAAGAAGCAAAAAAGAAAACAAAGAAAATCAAGAATTTCATACAAAAGAGAGATGTTCAAGAATGATGACCTCAAAAGAGAAGATTCGTAGACTTCTGATGTCCTTCACCAGAGTTTTTTGCTCAGTCAAATAGGAGAGAAATAGTAGATTGATTTTAAACTCCCAACAGCAAAAAAGATCAAAAAAAATAATGAAGAAGGCCAAAAAATCTGAACAGTAAGGTGTTTGTTCCTTAGAAGGAAGGATGTCAAAGTTCAGAGGGAAGAAGCATTGACTCACAGAGAGGCTCAGCAAGTGAAACGCAGAGGCTGGACCCTAGAAAAAGCAATTCTGGAAAGGTTTTTTGCCAAAAGAGAGATGGCGCTCTGGTGTAATGGGAACCAAGCGTTATAGCGCTCTGTCTAACACATCTAGGGAGCACTAGCGCTCTGTTAACATAGCCACACGGGCGCCAAGCTTAAAAAGCTCATGAAAATGTCCAAAAATCCAAAATTTCAATCAAATTTTGGCAATCAAGCTGAGTGTGATGGGTTAAGGAGTCAATCAGCACATGAAATCAAGAAAAAAGGGGTGATCAAGGTTTGAAAACAATCAAAGGGTAAGACAAGGTCTATGAGGAAAAATCAAAACCAAAAGTTTCGATTCGATTCTCCCCAGCGGAGTCGCCAATTTCTATTGAAGGAAAATCTCCCTGCGGACAGGTAGATCTCCTCAAAGAGCTAGACTCTTAACTCTAAGACAGAAAGTGCTTATCATGTTCACTAACTTCCTTTTATATCTAGGTGGACTAGTGTGTGAGGAGGAAGGAGAAAAGAAGTACCTTTTACTGGTGTTTTTCCCTGCACGCTCCGAGTTGAGCTCCAATCTTTCGCTCTTCGATAAGCCCTGTAGACAAACAAAGTACGACCACTTCCTACTCTATCAAGATTAGTCCGAAATAGGTCTATCTACTAAAGACACAAATTCATGTGAGATTGAACACGAATTAGAAAGAAACAAGCCAAGAAAATTATATTAATGAGGACAACACATTGCCTACAGTCGTAGATGGATTGCAGCAGTTTCGTCAAGTCCTCCTTGTCTACCCCTTGCTCAAAAGATCCACGATCTGAATGATGATAGCTTCATTGATTTCTCCCTATGAGATCATAGGTCTCTTTCTCCCAAATTATCTCTGTTCCAGCACCACTTATAAGATCATAAGTTTGGTGTGATTCTCCCTTTCCAATCCTCTTTCACCATTAGAAAGCTTGCTTATATAGCCTTGGAGAGGCTCAACAGCTTGAGATATCTTTAGGGTGAGTTGGGGATTTTCCTCCTTCAGTTAGGGATCTTCCCTAAGATCATGGCTTGATTGAGGATTCGAATTCAACTGCCTTCCAAGAATGAAAGGATCCTTCCCCCATTCTTCTCAACAAATCAACTGCTACCTAAAATAGGTAGCACTCCCTCATAAGGGCACTCGGAGCGCTATAATGCTCCCTAGTAGTGTATAGGGGAGCGCCAACACTCCTGAGGGTAGGAGCGCTCCTGCAAAAGGGCTGAAGAGTGTTATAATGCTCCCTGATGGCTTATGGGGGGGCGCCAACACTCTTGAGATAGTTATAAGGGAGCGCTCCCCTCCAAAAACTTAGTTTTTTGAGTGTTTTTAGATGGCAAAAGGTTCATGAGACCAGTTAACCTTTCCTCCTCTTCCAAATCAAGTGTTTGACATGTGCCAAGTGTCCTCCTGATGTCGTTTATAGGAACGACATAGGCATCATGGAAGTATGCTTCCTTGACACTTGTGATACTTGCGACCTTTGTAATGACGACACTTGCGACACTATCAAAGTGAGTATTTTTTATGTGTAACAGACATCTCTAGACCAATAGGGAAAAGATGATTTCAATTCCATGGAATACTATCATGGACAATTCATGATGCTCTCGGGTTAACACATTTTTGTGGTATATTAATGTTACTTTATTTTTGTGATTTAATATTATATATCTTTTTTGAAAACATCATGCATTATTTTTAATTGTAACTCTAATTTGACGCTACATTTATTCATATATCTTGTAGGTATTCAAACAAAGGGTAAATTTGCATGCCTAGTTTGTGTTCCTAGGATAAAATCTCGTCGTTCAAGGAGTTTAGCAAAGGAAGTGTTTGATGAGTATAGGCACTTTCTACCTAAGAACCATAGTTATCGAACTACAGACAAAGCAAAGTTCAATGGTAAAGAAGAAAACGGAAAAAACACCACGAAGAATGACGCCTCGCCTATGGAAGTTGGAATATATTAGAAATCGTCAAGGTACACAAATTATTTATGTATGACCTATTATATAAATCTTTGGTTAATTTCATTAGTATTAATTTCATTTTTTCCCATTAATTAGAGTTAATTTCAATTTGTTGATGTTTCATGAATGTTGTTAAGGCACTAATGGGCTTCCACGAGGATTGAAAAGTTACCTGATGCAATTCAGTAGATTTCCATACTACGAGCACCTAAAAATAGTTCATTTGTTTGATACAATGCATATTGGGAAGAACATGACAGAATTGTTATGGCGAATATTAGATGGAAGGACTAACAAAGAGAGAATTGGAAAGATTTGTTGTGACATCCGAGAAGCTAATCACACCTTGCAAAGTGTTATTATTAATTCTAATGGCGATGGTCATGAACAAAATACTAGTCTTCCTTGGTTATTGATGGAGCAACAGAGCAATATGGTAAAAGAGGTCATTCGAAAAATTAGGTTTCCGACGGGGTTTTCGTCGAACATAAAAAATATCTTAACTAAAAAAGGTGATTTTGGCGGGGTTAAAACACATGACTGGCATACATTCATTAAGATAATTAGTAGGTTATAATATATTTTCTTATTGGTACGCATTTTTTGGAAACAAATAATAATTATTTGTTTTTTGTTATAGTATGTTCTACCTTTATCTCTCCCAGACAACTTTGACAACAACATAAAACAAATTGTTTATGTACTTGGCAAATACATGAGGTAAGTATTGTTTTATAAGGAAAATGTACTTCTTATGTGATTTGTATTGGAACTTATATTTGACATATTATCTTTTATCTGCAAATTTATG
>ML810662.1:228633-254041 GCA_009831015.1 Picea engelmannii
GTTCCTCATAATCCTCAACAAAATGGTGTAGCAGAAAGAAAGAACAGATCTATTGAAGAAACCGTAAAAGCCTTACTAAATGATCAAGGTCTATCCATGTTCTTATGGGGAGAAGCAGAAATGACAACAATATATGTGCAGAATGGAAGTCTGCATCGTATATTGAAGGACATGACAGCAGAAGAAGCCTTCTTAGGTAGGAAACCTAATGTGGAAAACCTAAGAATATTTGGATGTCATGTTTACTCTCACATTCCCAAGGACAAAAAGAATAAACAAGAACCCTCATGAAAGAAAGGGATATTTGTGGGATATAGTGATTCATCCAAGGCTTACAGAATATATATTCCAGAACAACACAAGATCGAGGTCATCAGAGACGTAACGTTCAATGAAAGGATGGCCTTCAGGAAATCCATCAAAGAAAGTATAGAAGAAGAAGAGATTGAAGAACTTGACAAAGAAAGCACAGAAAACGTAAATGACGAAAAGGAACTACCCAATCATCCTATGGAGCCATGTGAAAACATTGATTCATATATCGTACCTAAGACCAAGAAAAGACCAGCCTGGCTTGAAGCCACCTTACAAGACGCGGAAAGAATCAAAGTTCCATAAGGAACATTCAGAAAGAGTAAAAGACCTAAAATATTCTCAAGTTATGCAGCATACATGACAAAGCTTCTAGATGAAGAACCTACCACATTTGAAGAAGTAGTTCAAAAGGAACAATGGAAAGAAGCTATGATGGAAGAACATCAATCCATTATGAAAAATGAGGTATGGGAAATCGTACCAAGACCTAAAGAAAAATCGGTGGTAACTTCAAAATGGGTGTACAAGATCAAACATGCAGCAGACGGAAGCGTGGATAAATACAAGGCAAGATTCGTAGCTAGAGGGTTCTCCGAAAAGAAGGGAGAAAATTATGACGAAAAATTTGCTCCGATGGCTAGATATACTTCCATCAGAGCTATCATATCTCTTGCCACTTCCATGGGATGGAACTTACATCAGATGGATGTAAAGATAGCTTTCCTCAATGGAGCTGTTGACGAAGAAATATATATTGAACAACCTCAAGGGTTTGAGGTACATTCTAGAGACACTCACATTTGCAGATTGAAGAAATCTCTATATGGACTCAAGCAAGCTCTAAGGGCTTGGTATTCCAGAATGGACAACTATCTAACAAGACTTGGTTTTTCCAAGAGTCGTGTAGATCCAAACCTTTATTAAAAAGTCATGGACAATGCACCTGTGATTCTACTATTATATGTTGACGATCTATTCATAACAGGTGAAGAATCTCTCATTATCCAGTGTAAGAAGGAATTAGCTTCTGAATTTGATATGAAAGATCTAGGTCTCATGCACTATTACTTGGGACTAGAAGTATGGCAGAAGCATGGTGAAGTATTCCTTGGACAAGTAAAGTACGCAATAAAGATTCTTTAGAAATTTGGAATGATGAATTGTAAGTCCATGGACACTCCTATGAATGTGGATATAAGAAAAGTGAAAGTTCCATATTCTGATCCAGTAGATCCATCTCTATATCGACAACTAATTGGGTCATTGATGTATTGGGTAAATACTCGACCAGACATTTGATTTACCATAAATACACTAAGCCAGTTCCAGGTGGAACCAAGACATGAGCATTGGATAGCTGCAAAGCATGTATTAAGATATATTTGTGGAACAATAAACTATGGTTTGAAATATATTGCATCCATCAATATACAACTTCATGGATTCACGGACTCAGATTGGGTAGGAAGTGCAGAAGACAGAAAGAGCACTTCAGGTATGTGTTTCATCTTGGGCTCCGCTATGATATCTTGGGGCAGCAAGAAACAAAAGTCTGTCACACTTAGCACATCAGAAGCAGAGTATATGGCAGCATGTGAAGCATGCACTGAAGCAATATGGTTAAGGAAGTTAATCTCCTATTTATTTGATCAGATTCCATACTCGACCATAATATATTGTGATAATCAGAGTTGTATAAGATTATCATAACAACCTATGTTTCATGAAAGGTAGAAACACATTGAGATCAAATACTACTTTATTCGAGATAAATTCCAAGAAGGAGAGGTAAAACTCGAGTATATCCCCACTGACGAGTAGACAACAAAAATTCTGACAAAACCTCTATCCAGAATGAAGTTTGCATATTTTCGAGAGAAGATGGGGATTGTGGAAATAAATCCCTTAGTTGAAAGGGAAGACTCTCAAGGTTAGGAGGGAGCACTAAAATATTATTGAAAAATATTATTGAAACATTTATCTTTGTGATTGAAAAATAGTTCTGATTGGACAGAGTCTTTCCTATTCGGAAAGTGGATTGAGATTTCTGATAGACGGTAATTTCCCATTGTGGTTAACATGGGAAATGGTCCAGATTGTTGATGTATCATAGACAATGACTTCCCATTGTGGTTAACATGGGGAGTGGTCTAGGGAAATCTCTCTTCTTGAGGGTTAATCAATAAGACTAGCCCGCCTCGCCGGACAACGATTTCTCATTGTGGTTAACGTGAGGAATGGTTTGTTTTGGAGGTTGATGCAGGGCAATATTTTCCTCTTGTGGTTAACAGAGGAAATGGTACGAACATTCATTACTTAGGGTTTATACATTCTTTCCAAGGTGCACTTTGATTAGTGCAGGAGGAATGGCCCAGGGTGGGGAATGGTCCAGACTCAGCAATCAGGGACAGGCATTCCTTAGGGTTTATACATTCTCTCAAGGGTGCACTTTGATTAGTGTAGGAAGAATGGACCAGGGTGGGGAATGGTCCAGGTTCAGAAGACAGGACAATTTTTCTTCCTTGTTTGAGAAGAATAGTCCAGATATCTCATAGTTCTACTCTGAGGGCAGATATTATTTCATATGTCACAGGAATGAGTGAAATATTGGCCCAGATGATTCAATTTATTTTAACAATATTTTTCTGTGCAGGTTGGCATCAGATGATTGTTATGGAGACTGCTTGTCTCTAGACAATAGAGATATACTATTGTGGTGGATTTTCTCCACTGTTTGTGACTATGTGTCACGATTTGAGTAGTTGTGTACTACCATGGATAAACACAGGTGTGTTCTATCAATTGATATTGTACCAGTTGTCATAGGAGATTATCCAATTGGATAATAATGACGGTGCTTGTGATACTACCAGTTGAATGGTCTATTTGTGCTCAAGACCATACCTCCCTAGCTAGGAGGGAGTGTTGATATTATGGTATCTTTGGGAGGTATGAACCTCTATTGTGACCTATGACGAGATTAGAATATTCCGGAAGGAAGAAAAGAAGTAAAGGAAACCCTAGACGAGATGTCGGCTGCAGAAATATAATTAATGTGAATTAATTAGTACCCAGAAGGAGAAGTCGGCCCCAGTAAGTCTTCCAAACCACTATAAATATAGGGCGCCAGTTCTCATTATTCACACTTCTCAGAATTGCAAAGAGTCGTTTCTGCGCACTGCAGTTGGCAGTTTTGTGCGCAAGTTTCTGGGGATGGTGTTGCACCAGTTTCTGGGTGGTACTATCTGATCATCTTGGTTTCTATTCTTGCTTGGTGCATTAGCCTTGCTTGGCTATTGATTTCTACCAGTATTCTTCTCTTTCAAGGTCAAGGTGCTCGAAGGGTGGCTTCGGCCTATGGTTGGGTGACAAGGGTACTGTCAATGGTAAAATGACCACAATATTTCATATTCTAACAAGAGGGTCACATTGCCTAATTCCTCTTGAGGGTGAGAAGGGTTGTGAGGGGGTCTCGTTGACCAGGATTGAGAAAAAGGTTAAGGAGACTAGGTTCATGATCCAGGATATCCAGTTTGTGTTGAAACCGAAGGCTGTTAAGACAACTCTCATGTAATGCCAGCTTAATTTGTCAAATTCTTTTGAAAGATCAAACTTTAGTAGCATACCTGGACTGTGGGTGCTTTTGAGCGAATGGATGACCTCGTGGACGAGAGTGATGTTATCCATGATTTTCCTTCCTTCGACATACCCATATTTCTCCTTTGAAATGATGAAGGGGAGGATTGGTTTGAGTCCTAGAGCTATGACTTTGGAAATAATTTTATAGATCACATTGGAGAGCGCAATGGGTCTAAAATTCTTCATATTTGTAACCCTCTCTTCTTTGGGTATTAGGGTGAGGAAGGTGGAATTGATGACCATGATAACTTTGTCGGAGCTGTGATATTCTTCTACTAGTTTCCACACTTCTTCCCTTAACATTAGCCAACACGAGTGGAAAAAATCTGTTGTGAAGTCATTTGGGCCTGGAGCCTTTCCTGTGGGTAAGTCCTGAATGGCCTGATCAACTTCTACCTGAGTTATGGGTGTCATGGGGGATTCATTTTGTTCCTGGGTGATTAGAGTCAGGATGTTTTGGGTCACTCTTTCAATTGCAGAGGTGCGGTCCATAGGGGGTTCTGAGAGGAGATCCTTGTAGAAGCCAGTTAGTTCATGCGTTATTTCCTAATGGGAGAGTAGGGTGGTGCCCTGCGAATCTTTCATATTCGTGATGTGGTTGATGAAGCATCTGTGGATCATGGAGCGATGGAAGAATTTTGTGTTTTTCTCTCCCTCTTTGAGCCACTGAACCCAATATTTATGTCTCTAGAGGATTTCGTCTTGATTGTATCTCTCTTCTAGTTGTCTTTTGATGTGTTTCTCTTCCTGTTGTTGAGTTGAAGTGTGCTCGGTTTGCAGAGCTTCTAATTTTTTTTCTGACATTTTTTCGTTCCTGGAAGATTTTCCCAAAGACTTGTTTGTTCTATTTTCGCACGTGTTACTTGAAGTGTTTTAGCTTTTGCTGAAAGCAATACATTTTGGTGCCCTTCTGGATTTTTGCGGTGTTCCACCAGTGGCAGGCCATCTCTTGGAAGTTTGGGTGGGAGAGCCATAATTTCTCAAATCTGAAGGGTTTGAGCTTGGGGGTGGCGATTGTGTCTACCCAGAGATGAACCGACTAGTGGTCTGAGCCTGCTTTAGGGAGGATGTTGGAATCAACTAGAGGTCCTTCCAAGAGGAGGGCTTTCGAGATAAGGAATCGGTATAGCCTGCAAGATATTTGATGATGCCCTGATCATTTGTTGGTCCAGGTGTAGGTGCCATTGTCATTTTCAATATTGACCAGTTTGTGGTGATCTATGAGTTCTTGGAATTTTAAACTTTCATGTTCCAAGCATTTTTTCCCTCCCCTTTTTTCCTCTAGCATGAGAATCATATTGAAGTCTTCTCCAACGATGTCAATTGTGTAATGTTGGTGTGCCTCTATGTAGATATTGGAGATTGAGTCACATAGGAGCACCATGTGGAATGATAACTTTATAATTTGTTTTTGGCATCAAGTCATAACGTTGTTATCTTCATAACTTTATTTTGTTTTGTATCATGTGAGATTTATTTTAATTTTGGTATCATTTAGCCTCATGGATTTTTAAGGCAATCTTCAAGCGATATGGAAAACTGATTTTGTGGCTTAAATGCATATATATGATACATATTCTAGAAGATACATGTTTAATGCATCATAAACAATCACATTCTCAATACCATTTGATTCAATTATATCATGTGTTATCCATACATAAATTTATATATTGATTTTGTCCTCAGCTATAAAAAAAATTTCTAGGTAATTATTTTGAAGATCGGTCTTATAATATTGATAGAAGAAGCATCCTATGCGAATATTTCTCCAAGCGGTAGGTCAAAGTTTAATCTTTAGTCTTTCTGCGTTTCTTTTCAACCTTTGAATTTTTCATTTAGTATTGTCAATCGAGAGATCAAATGTTGCATTCTCAAGCTACGAAGAAGAGAGCGGTTCATAGGAGTATTTGGGGGGGGGGGGGGTCTCCTTAGGCTCTTCTTCACAAGACTCCACCTCATGGGATCCAAAGAATAGGGAGAAACCCCCAATTGATTTCTTCACTTCCAGTCTCATGGAGGCCCAAGAGTCTGGTGAGATGATGGAGCACATAGATGAAGACAAATTTTCCTTGGATGGCTTAAAGCTTGGACAACCCCAAAGGATTCAACACTCAAGCCCTATTTCAATTATTTCGATTTTCAATACTATAGAGAGAATGTAACCTTCATGAAATCAAATGGGTCTATTACCTAATTCATGAAATCAATGGGACAAATTAGTTTTCTAGGCTAAAAAATAATTGTAAACTAAACTTGAACTTGAAGGCAGAGAATTGGAACAACAATCTGAGGATTCTATAGGATGAAGTGCTTTCATTTTTCATATGCAGAGAGGGAAAGGAAGGAACATGTGAGGATCAACAAGAAATCAATACGGACGTAGTCATTGAGTGGTGGGTCGTTCCCATAGGGGAGGAGGTCTGGTTCTGACATTAACTCTTAGAAAATTTCATCATATGTAAGCATTGACTCCCCTGGACCTAACTTAACATCTAGCTTATCACAAATCCCCCTCGCACAATCTCCATGTGTTCAACTATGCAGAGCTTAGGGTTGCAACTAGGAATTTCAGTCACACCCTTGTTCTTGAAGAAGGTGGATTTGGGTCTGTGTATAGAGGCTTGATCAAGAGATTTGATGATCCCCATGCCAAATTTGAAGTAGCTATCAAGCAACTCAACATAAAATAATTACAAGTAAAAACTCTTTTCCTAGCCTTTTGTTGCTTTCTAGGTCCATTTTTCAATACCCATGACTTTCCTCTTTTGAGAAATTCATGCATCTGAATTAGGCATTTACAATAATGTTAGTTGTTTTGGGGAGTAAACATTTATCTATGGTGTGACATCACTAGGTTCAACCACAACATTATATAGTAACTCAAAACATTGTAGGCACAAGAATCCCAAGGGTATTTTTCCTGGATAATCATTGTTGTCCTCCCAACACGAGATTCAAATGATTTATGGATCGGTTATCAGCCGCACCAAGAGTGTAGTTGTATCTAGTGAGAGGATGGAACATGAAACCTATATCCATTAGATTGTTGACTTTTTTGTTATACCACAACCTCATGTGCAAGTTGGGCGGATATTTTAACAACATTATATACCAACAATGAATGAATTCAATTTTAAATTTTACTCGAATATGTCTTCTAATGCATGAATCCAATTTTGAATTTTACCCAAATGTCTTTTAGTACTCGATCCATTGCTAAGAGAAAAAGATCTTCCTAAATTATGGGAGTGAGGGTCGTAAATACACCAAGTTTGTTTTCAAGTCTTTACAAACTAGGGACAATTCACTTGTGATTCATTACATGCATTATTTGGATCAAATGATTTACTGATTCATTGTGGCTTGGGTGGTCCACACGTGTTTCTTACATAATTTCGTCTTAATGTATTTGGATGCAGTTGTGATTTCTTCCAAGTTTTACATTTTAATTGTGATATTGCAAAAAAAAAATACCTTGTTTGAAGTTGTGATTGATTATAATAATGGTTTGTTTCTTCCTCCCTCCTACCCATTTGATGCATTTTCATTCAACATTGATCGATTGCTTAAATTGATCAAACTGGATTGTCACAAATGAAGCTTGCAATAAGTCTAATTAGTGTTGTCTTCTTCACTCTATTGATCACAATGACTGAACCAATTATATATGTAAGGTAAATTCAGGAAATCAGTTCGTTTTCATGATCAATTTGTTTATTTTGTCGTTGCATGTCCAAATTTGTTGATTCACCCAATTTCACAGAAAGGTTGTATAGGCTTCATTAGATGCATTAGATGTACTTGCAATCGAGAATGGGGATCTAAATCACTAGTCCAAAACTTTGAACATTAACTACTTGTGTCTACATCGCATTAAATCCTTCCAAAAACAAAATTGCACGGTCTTTAAACAAAGTAACCACTCTGATTCACTTCGATGTTTCTTTTCCTCTGTTTTGAGGATATGCTAGTTATATTGTAAAGTTTAAGGATATATATTTTTATTATGATTTTTAAAAATATATATTTAGATTTTACAATTATATATAGAGTGGACCTATTATATTAATAACAATTTTAAGGTGTATTTCAAACTTGAGATAAAATTACTTTGTATTTTTAAACTATTTAGAAATGGGCATTGCATTTTTTATGCATTTGTACTACCTAGCTAAAATATTTAACAATTCAACAAAAGCACATATAAAAAAACACATAAAATTTTCAATAGCTAGAAAGTTGGTTTTGGAATGTAAGTCTTTGGCTTTAGAGGCATTGCATTGTTTATGCATTTGTACTACCTAGCTAAAATATTTAGCAATTCAACAAAAGACACATATAAAAACACACATAAAATTTTCACTAGCTAAAAAGTTGGTTTTGGAATGTAAGTCTTTGGGTTTACAGGATAGAATCCTCACTTACCTTGTTGATGATATCAATTTCATATTTTGTGGATCTTTTATGGATTAGAATTGTTATTGATGCTATTTATTATAAGTTATTTATACAATCTTGTTGATGATATCAATTTCATATTTTGTAGATTTTTAATGATATCAATTTCATATTTTGTTGATGATATCATTCCCTCTAATTATAGGACCATTATGATTAGCCCGATTTTAGTCAAGCTTTATGGAATTATTTTGGAAAAGAAGATTAGCCTTTGTCTAGAAAGCAATGGTAAAAGAGCTAAAGGCCAAGAACTAAGAAGGTTGAAGACGAAAAACCCTTTCTCTTAGATTGTCCAGCCTATACCCATATTAGATATCATTTTCAAAATATTTGTCACACCTTCCTAACCTCTTAACTCAACAAAAGTATGGTGATCTTGGAATGCTTTTCGAGCATTGAAACAAAATTCTAAAGAATCACAAGTAATCACTTACCCTCTTAAGATCCGATAGACCAATTTGGTTTTAGTAGATATTAATCATCATCATCATCAATTATCATTAATACTATGCATTATAAATTATTTATATAATAAAATATTTTTATGTTACTATTTCATTTCCCATTAATAAATAATCTATTTTTGTTTTTTTTTTATTCCAAAAAATATTTTTTTTTTAAATCCAAGAAATGTTTTTTTTACATTTGTGAAATGTATCTATGATAAACTCAATATAAATTAATAAATTAACCTCTTAGACTAATCTAATTTTACTATTTCTAAACGTGTATATTTTAAATTATTTATAAAAATTTATATGTACCAAAAGCTTTCTTTATTAATTTGAAAGCTTGTATTTATTATCTATATGATATATTACAAGTTCTTTCTATAGAGTCAACTTTGTATGGAGTTGTCAATACTTGTGCATCCGTATCATCATGTTCTTTAAAAATATGCAACTTCACCTTACAGTCAACCATATTTATCTCCACCCTTATGCTTTCATTTCACATTAATGATTTTTCAAATTCATGGATAGTTTATGCTTTCATTCCGCATTAATGATTTTTCAAATTCACATCATTTTGATGGTGATTTGAATATTAGTGAAAAGAGAATAGATGTTTTGATGGTGATTTGAATATATTAGTGGGCATGAAAGTTATTAATCACATCAGTATTTCGAAAATGATTTGAATATATTAGTAGGTGAGAGTTAATGACTACAACTTTTGAATAATAATTTAACTTTTGAATAAATGTTTTCATGATGATTTGAATATATTAGTGCAATGTAAGTTATTGATCACCTTTGTCTTTACTAAATGCTTTGAATATATTAATGACAGAGTTAATGAGTTAATCGTTACAAAATTTTAATGATTATTTAATAAATTAATATAAATAGATGTTGATTTCAAAATAATTAAATATTATGTTAATTTAATTTAATTAATTTGTTTAATATTACATATATTTTTATTTTTTTCATTTTATTGATACGTATTGTGTGATTTTATTTTTTTAATGAATTAAATTATGACTTTATTTGTGTATTAGATTGTAAGAGTATTTTGTATTTTTAAATACAATTCATAAAATATCTATTAAATTGTAAAACATGTTTAATTTATAAAATTTAATTAATTTATATATGTGATTAAAAGTTTAATGTTAATTAAAATTTATTTTAAAATTGTTATTATTACAACACTCTAACTTAATTATTAAATCATCTTTTAAATCTAATAAGATCACAATTAAGTAATGCATTTTCTCTCATTAAAACTATATTCTAGATTATTCGTAATCTGTGTATTTTTAAATGAAAAAATTTAAATCTAATATGATCATGAATCAACAATGCACCTTGTATTATTAAATGTCATGTTTTAGATTATTGTTGATATATGACACATAACAAAGTTACGTGTAGAGTCCTCGCTTCAATTTTAGGTGATAACAACATAAGACAAACTTTTAATAATTGATATTTAATCTTTATTAGAAATAATGTGAAATACTAGATCATGTTTAATTATCTCAACATAATTAAATGTACACCCTAACTCCATCTTCCCCATACCCTATATTCATGAGGAAAGCATATCTTCATCTATTACCCTCACACCACTTTTATTAGAGATGGATATATTTCTATGTCAGCCCCAACCCTACCTTCGTGAGGAATGCATACTCTCATCCATGGCGTGAAGATGTGGATCACCTTCATGAGGTGAGGGTGTGGATTGGATATGAGGATTGAAGATGTATATTTTTATTGCACATCTTCACTTGCACCCGCACTAACACCTCGATTTCGACCTTTGGTATATGATTGATCATGCAAATAAATAATGTTGTTGTTATTGTTTTAAACCATGTGGGATAAGTTTGAATACACCATGATGTAAATACGTTGCATGTATTCTTAATGTGGAGTCAAAGGCCAAGGCTCAATTAGAGGATAATAAGTCTTAGATTTAGTCGTGTGTTTTAAGTTGTTTTTCTAGTTTGACATGTTAATCCAACATGTCAAATGCATTTCTCTCTCAATTGTACTTTGCATCCAACCATCTAATCTAGTTCCACTTTCCCTCTTCTAGAATCTATAGGTGGTACATTCTCATCCTTCTACCCCAACATCCCCTCTCACTCTAAATCCCTAGCCTCCCCAACCCATCTTAACTCAACCTTTATTTTTCTCTACCACGCACCCACCAACACCTATGCATATATCCTCTATTATACCTCATGCCCTAATTTACCTTGTGTTCTCAATGGCTACAATAATGATAGCTACATCACCTCTAGAATAACACTCTTTGAACAATCCACTTCTATCAACATGTGGTATTCACAATAATCAACACCCAACCACTACACTCTTCTAGAAAAAAAATTATTCAACCATTGTTCCTCATCAACTATAGAATTCATATCATTGCAAACTACCTCTTCCAAAAATTTAAAACTATAGGTATATAGGTAGCATTGCAGCTCTTCTTTCTGTAGCAACGACAATACCACAACCTCAACATTTTATTGTTATGTATAATCAACTAGATATTGTCCACATCAACACTACACCTCATATGACTTCTACAGTGCTTCCCATATACATTATGCATGCTTTAACGAAACATAGCAATGCTTATACACTATCTCTTCATATTTATATTGTGTTATTTATACTGCGCTAGCATGGATACACATCACCACTAGCGTTGAATTGGACCCTACAACACATTCCATATTCATTATGGCTATAATCATTAGAGTTTACTAGTTTACACTTTAGGAGAAACACATCAAATCATACACATGGCAACTTCAACTGATACTAATCACCTCAACCCTACGACAAATTCTACACATCAATGCATAAGTGAGCAACAGTTTTAGATCACTACAAGTTTAGATCTGAATTTCCTTACCATATACAAATCCTCAAGAATTCTATGTTTCCAACAATTCCATCACATCCTTACAAAAGAATAGTGGAAGGAGATTCAAGTAAAGCACACTCAACCTTTTAGGGTCACATCAAAAGCTTATGTTGTACCACCCTCTCATATGATTTCCCCTTTATCAAGTCCCTTGTTTTGTGTCCAAACTCTATACCTGCGGGAATAAAAAACCTTTAGGTTAGCATTGATTATCCTACCTCATTCTCTCATAGGCCAAGCATCCAGAGCCATATCAACACTACCACCATCTTCTTCAACAATGAGACCTATCTTATTTCCAAGCATACTCTTATTCAGTGCCACGCTACACCATTAAATATTTTTTTTGTCATCATGACACTAGTTTTCCACGTGAACTCATAGTGTCTATTGCATTATATTGAGAATTAAAGGGAATAGTGATATAGGTCCTAGACACATTAGGCTTCTTCAACATTACTCAGTTATTGAGTCTACACCCTTAACTAGTACACTATCTATAATGCACATCTTTGGTTAATATTCTCTCATGTTTTCACTTCCTATATGGATTGTAGTTCTTCACAAGTTTATGTGTGACATTAGCTTTTCCTCTCCACATATGCAACATACTTCTTCCATCACAACACTTCAATATTTTCCTAGAAGTTACAACTATAGGCGATGCAAGGATTTATTAGGGTCATAACTTTTGACTCGATTATCCGTTTGGGATGAAATTTTACAGCGAGTTGTGTCTCGAAGATTTCACTGTCCTGTCGATCTGATAATTCAAATAATACATTGTTTCGACACTTTTACGAGGCCAAATTCCTTCATAAAAGGCCTCAAATTGGGGCTTTAGTGTTTTTTCGAGATTTTTTAAATTAGTAATTATCAGTTATCTCTTAGTTTATACACTTCATCAGAAAAGTGAGATGACAAATAATGTTTCTCTAGTTAGCTCTTAGTTATTGGTTAGTTTTAGAGTCATGCGAGAATTTTCTAAAATTAGTTGTTTTCGAAAATATCATATAGTAGTTATAAGGGGTTGAACTTTCATTGTGATAGTCGGGATGGAGAAGGAATAAAAGAGAGTTATTTTCCATTCTCGTGTGTTAGCATGGTTTTTAGATCTTGTGAATGAATCCAATTTTATTGGCTACATCATTTGGTATCAGAGAAGGAAGATGGCTGGGAGAGGAAGAAGAAGAGCATGATATCTTGCTCAGATACATAGAGATATGCAAAACCTCCAAAGGCAAGTAGAAAATCTTACAAACATGTTGGCTAGTCAGAGAATAATACCAGGAGAAGTTTATGATGAGGAGACAGGCCGAGGAGATTTAGATCAACATACAAAACATGAAGAAGAACAATTAGAGTGCACGAATTTTGAAGAGAGGATGCTCAAGGCTCTAGAAGGGAGAAATGATGGGATCAAAATAGAAGTTTCAGAATATGCAGGGAGTCTTAAAACAAAGGAGTTAATAGATTGGTTGAATGGCATGGATTTTTTTTTTAATGGAATTCAATGACAGAGGAAAAGAAGGTGATATTTGCATGCACCAAGTTGAAGGGGAACACCATGATCTGGTGGGATAATGTGCAGAAAGATAGAGAAAAAAAAGGAAAAGACAAAGTTGGGACCTCGAGCAAGATGGAAAAAAAATTGCGAAAATTGTTTTTCCTCTAGACTATGCCCAGACCTTTTTTCATAGATTTCATAACTTGAAGCAAAACCTGTTCACCATGGAGGAATTAAAATATGAGTTTTATCAGTTTTCCATTTGTGTGGATCACCGAGAAAATGATGAGCACCTGGTTGCAAGGCATGTGAATTGTTTAAAATTTTCTATTCAAGAAGAATTGATCATGCATAGGGTTTGCAGGGTGGAAGAGGCATACCAGTTATCCTTAAAGGTTGATGAAAAACAAAATTGACAATTTTCTCAAAGGAATAGAGGATCAAGGAGGGGTACATCATCTACCTCATAGGGTGGTTTTACCTATGGCAGAGGAAAATCATCCAAGGAGCTGAGAAAGAAAAAGATACTCGACAAGGTATCATGAATCAACCATGAGGAAGAGGATTTCAGAGGGGTAGAGGTTACGGTGGTGATAGAGGAGGACCTTATGTGTGTTTCAGGTGTGGTGTAGAGGGCCATCAAGCATTTGAATGTCCAAATTATAACATTCAAGAGTCGAAGCAAAGACAACAACCTAGTTTAAACTTGGTCCAAGCTGAGAATGAAGAAGAAGGAGTTGAATATGAAGTTCCACCCAATATGGGGGAGAATCTCATGATACAGAGGTCAACGATGATTCCCGAAAAAGAGCAAAGGCAAAGTAGTGACAATGAATATTTTTGGCTTCGGACAAGTATTTTTTGAACTAGATGTACTTCCAGGGGAAAGGTATGTCAAGTTATTGTTGATAGTGGCAGTTGTGAGAATACGGTTTCCAAAGAGATGGTAGATAAGTTTAAATTATGTTGTGAAATACAACCCCATCCTTACCCAATTTCATGGTTCAAAAAAGGGAATGAAGTCACCATTAATAAAAATGTTTGATCAAATTTTCCATCGATAAGACTTATAAATATGAAGTA
Organism: Picea engelmannii; assembly: GCA_009831015.1. Classification (NCBI taxonomy): domain Eukaryota; kingdom Viridiplantae; phylum Streptophyta; class Pinopsida; order Pinales; family Pinaceae; genus Picea; species Picea engelmannii. The sequence continues at coordinate 243,032 of ML810662.1, forward strand.
TGCTGTGATATCATTCTGATGGATGCATGTCATCTGTTATTGGGAAGGCCTTGACAATATGACATAAAATTCATGCATTATGGAGAAAAGAATACCTACACCTTTTGGAAGGATTGATTGAAAGTCATCTTATTGCTTCTTAAGAATGAGGGAAAAGTTGAGAATATGTTATTGGAAAGAAATCTTGTTAAGTAAATGAAGGAAACAATATTTTGTTATGCATTAATAGTGAAAAAATTAGTCGGGGAAGGCATACCAATCCCTCATGAGGTGGCCAAGGTACTAGAAGAATATGTTGATGTTATCCCTAATGAACTACCTAATGGTCTTCCACCAAAGAGGGATATTCAAAATCACATTGATCTAATCCCATGATCATCTTTACCTAATCAGAGAACCTATAGGATGAGTCCTACACAACATGCAGAGCTCAACCGACAAGTGGCATAACTTATAAAGAAAGGTTTGGTAAGAGAAAACATGAGTTTGTTAGGGACCTAACCCCTCACGTAGGTAGAATAATATATTTCCATGTAATAAAGGTCAATATTAATAAGGCCTAGCAATAAGGAAGAATAAGTCCAATGTAAGAAGACCTAATAGAAGCTTTTGCTTCTAGAATGATCTTCCTCTAGATGGTTCTTTTGATAGACATATTTAGTATAAGTAGGAGTCGAGGGTATGAGAACTTTTGTCTTGGATATTATTGTAATAGAGCTCTGCTCTGCTGGAGATTCCCCCCTCAAAGAGGCAAGTGAACATTGCTCTCAGTAATCAAAGTGCTCTTTTCGGTTTTATTCTGGTATCATTTTGGTATTATTGTAGTGTTGTTCTGGTTATATTGTTTTTCATCTGCCAATTATAGCTAATTATTTATGATCTGCATATTATTTTATATCTGGAATATTGCAAGTGGTATCAAAGCACCTTCCTCAGCATAAAATTGTGGGTTAATTTTTTCCAGGGTAGAGACGTATTCTGGCATCTTTAATCTATAGAGATATGTCATTACACACATAAACCCACAATCGGGGATTCATACACACAAGAAATACAAGTGGTACTTAAGCGCACATCTGTTGGCCACCCTTGTAACCCCTGTTGGTACCCCTTCAGGAGGTAGCGCATCAAACAAAACATGTATACAGATCGACCTAGATCTCATGAAGCCCTCCATAGATAAATTGATTAGTCGCCTGACTATTATAGTACCACCGAGAATAACACTCAGGAAAATACTCTCTAGTACCCGGGTAGTCGGGTAGTACGACTAAGGGCACAGTTTAGCCTTCTTAGTTGGTGCCCTGAGATATTGGGCCGAGTACTATTGTTGGACCCCACATGTATATGAGAGAGATATAGCATAGGGAAAACCCTTGTGTGTAGAACCCTTGAATACCTAACCTTTGGGATGGAAACAAAAACAAAATAAACAAGATCTATTGTCGCGCAACTGTGTCTCCTGCATTCAAGTTGCGAAATTACTACACATTTCTTCATGTTAAGTATTTGGGCATTTCATCACTGTAGTATTCTTCAGATCAGAGTATAAATCCGCAGGAGTAAAAAAATAATTGGATCCTGTTGGCACCATTATTTGAGACCTATTCTGTTGGATTTCTCTCTTCTCCCTTATCACAGTCAAACCTATCATTTTTCGGCAAAATTGTTTTTTCTCATGGACCTGAACCCCTTCCAACACCCTTATTTGGGCTTTACCCCATTGGATTCAACTCCTCGCCATGATTGTTGTGATACACTTCACCCATAACCCATTTTAAGTGTGGTCCCACTCACCCCTTTTCGTGTTCCCTCTTCATCATAAGCCATACCCATAGCCAAGATTTGGAAGCTTGCTTCAATACCTTTCACTCTAATTTCACAGAAACCCAACAAGAAGTCAGATAGCTCAGTGCCAATATTCCACCATCAATAAAAACATGCATTCCCCCATCATCGCCTCAATCGAGGAACTCAAACAAGACATTACTACCCAACTTGAATCTGTCACTACGATGATCTGCGCCAAGTTGCATATCCCTGCAGATCTTCCCTTATCTGACCCACCTTTTCACACTGAAGGTTAAACTTTCTCTCATTCCTAGAATTTTCAGCCCCATCACTTTCAGCGTGGCCTACGCCTTCCACGTTTGGATGTGACCAAATTTGATGGCTCGGATCCCACTGGCTGGGTAACTCAAATGGAACATTATTTCTCTTTGTATGGAATTACAGATGAGTTGGACAAAATCTGGTATGGTGTTCTCCATCTAGATCAAGAATGTTGGCAATGGTGGCAATGGAGAAAAAATGCACGCCAAGGGTATGTGTCTTGGACACACTTTGTGGTAGATCTTTATGAAACAATCTGGCAGAGTGGAAGACTTTATAGCTGCTTTTGAACGACTGGATTTTCATACAGAGGGCATGTCTGATGATTTTTTCTGAGAATGTTTTATCAATGGCCTCAAGGATGATATTCGTGCCCATGTCCCCATGGCTTAGCATCAGAGTTGGGTGGATGCTACTAAAAGATCTAAGGAAGCACAACATGTTGTCTCTTCTCAAAACCGAAAACCCTCCTTTATTCCTCGCACTAAACCAGTAACTCTCACTCCTCCTTATACTCCACTAAAGATCTATAAATTAACCAGGGATGAATTGGATGAACGCCAACTCAAAGGCCTTTGTTATAATTGTGATGACAAATATTTTCCAGGACACAAGTGTAAGGAAAAAAATCTTTTTATGGCCATCTCGGAGGATGTTTTGGAAGAGGATGTTGAGGCTCCCATTGTGTTTGTTTCACCTAAACCCACTAACATAACCCCTCCCTCAGACCCTCCTGAAGTAGAACCGGTCATTTCCCTAAATTCTCTCACTGGCTTCTCTGCTCCCCAAACCCTCAAGCTAATTGGTTACATCAAGCATAGGAAGGTCATCATTCTTGTTGATAGTGGGAGCACCCATAATTTTATTCATCGCCGCATTTCCCAAGAAACTAATTGTTATATCCATGAAGTCAATAATTTTCAAATCAAGATTTCCAATGGTGGGTCCATGAAATGTGGAGGGTGTTGTGAAAAATGTGTGTCTCCAAATTGGTGAATACCACCTAAAATCTCATAGTTTTCTATCGACTTGGGTGGTTATGACATTATGTTGGGTGCATAATGGCTAAGGACTTTGGGTCCCATTCTCATGGATTTTAAGGAATTAACCATTGAATTTGACCAAGAGGGCCAACAATATAAGTTCCAAGGCATCATTATCGGTTCCCCAAAGATCATCAGTTCCCATCGCATGGAAAAGCTGCTCAAAAAAGGTCATTCTGGATGTATTTCTCAACTCCATGTCATACAAGCAACTGAGACGCCCTCTGTGTTGTTGGACCTCCAATCCATCCTATCTAAACATCAAGTGGTTTTTTCCACTCCCCAGGGACTCCCTCTTTCCCGTGGTGTTCATGATCATTCCATTCCCCTTGTCCCGGGAAACCTTCCTCCCAATATCCGTCCCTATCGTCACACCTTTTCCCAAAAAAATGAAATTGAGAAAATTGTTCAAGAAATGCTCAACGCAGGTGTTATCTGCCCTAGTACGAGCCCCTACTCTTATCCAGTGGTCATGGTCCTTAAGAAAGAAGATTCTTGGTGCATGTGTCCTTACTTCTGTGCCCTCAACAAAATCACCATTAAAGACAAATTTCACATTCCTTTCATTGATGACCTCTTGGATGAATTGAGTGGTGCCCAGTTCTTTACTAAACTTGATCTTCGTTCTGGCTACCACTAGATCTGTATGAAAGAGGAAAACATTCCTAAGACTGCATTTAGAACTCATGAAGGCCACTATGAATTTTTGGTCATGCCCTTTGGCTTGTGTAATTCTCCCTCCAATTTCTAAAGCCTCATGAATCACATCTTCCGTCCTTTTCTCCGTCATTTTGTCTTAGTTTTCTTTGATGATATCCTCATCTATAGTAAAACCTAGAAAACCCATATTTCTCATGTGGATCGAGTTCTCCATCTACTCTCTCAGTACCAATTGTTCCTCAAACAATCTAAATGTGATTTTGGCACCTCAAAAATCGAGTACTTGGGTCATCTTGTTGACAAGGCCAGAATTATGGTGGATCCTAAAAAGATTGAAGTTATGCAAGATTGGCCTCACCCAAAGATTCTCAAAATATTGCGTGGATTTATGTGTTTAACAGGTTATTATCGCAAGTTTGTTAAGAATTATGGAAAGATTATGGCACCTCTCACTGCACTCCTTAAAAAGAATTATTTCACTTGGACTCCAACAACTACTCAGGATTTTCAAACCTTGAAGATGGCCATGTGCACCACTCCAGTCCTAGCCCTTCCTGACTTCACAAAGACCTTTTTCCTAGAATGTGATGCTTCCGGGAGAGGAATTGGCGATGTCCTTATGCAAGAGGGTCGACCTTTGGCCTTTACCAAAAAACAACTATCTGAGCGAAATTTGGTCAAATCAATATATGCAAAGGAAATGTTGGCTATTTTGCATGCTGTGGATATTTGGCGCCCTTATCTATTGGGGAAACACCTCCAAATTAAGACAAATCATCAAAGCCTCAAGTATTTTCTGGAACAATGCCTTTCCTCCCCAGAGCAACAAAAATAGGTGACTAAGCTTGTTGGATATGATTATGAGATCATTTACAAGAAAGGCAAAGACAATGTGGTTGTTGATGCACTTTCCATAAAATATGAAGATGAAGAGTCCCTTTTTCCTCTCTCCTTCATTGTACCAGATTGGCTCCAAGCTATTCGTCGAGAATGGCTACACGATCCCAAAAGTTTGCATTTGATACAACAATTGCAGTCCAATTCTCCAGTTTCCCCAGGGTACTCTTGGCTCAATGATGAGCTTTGATACAAAGTCCATTTGTATTTAAGTAAACAATCAAAACTTAAATCCACGGTACTTTATGAGCTTCATGCTACACCCATAGTTGGACACTCCAGGTTTACCAAAACCTATGACCGGTTCAAACGTTCTTTTTTCTGGGATGGTATGAAATAGGACGTTCGTAATTTTTTCATTGAATGTGAGGTGTGTCAACGCAACAAGGGAAACATAGTAAAATATTATGGCACACTACAACCACTTCCGATTCCACCTGTTATTTAGCGGGATATCTCTATGGATTTTATTGTAGGCTTACCTAAATTAGGCAATAAATTAGTCATCATGGTGGTAGTTGATCACCTTTCCAAGTATGCTCATTTATGTTCTCTTCAACACCCATTTACAACATCCATTGTAGCTCAAATTTTCATGGATCGTGTCTTCAAGCTTCATGGCATGCTGCATTCTATTGTTTATGATCACGACCCAACTTTCACTAGCAATTTTTGGTAAGAATTGTTCAAGCTATAAGGCACCCAATTGCATCTCAGCCGATCTTATCATCCCTAGACTGATGGTCAAAGTAAATTTGTCAATAAGTGTTCGGAAACATATTTGCAGTGTTTTGCATCAGAAAATAAAAATCAATGGGCTCAATGGTTACCACTAGATGAATGGTGGTACAACACTTTGTACCATACAACAACCTGCATGAATCCTTTTGAAGTAGTATATGGAAAAAATCCACCTTCAATTCTCTCATATTTTCCAGGGGTCTCAAAGGTCCAGGTGGTTGACCAAACACTTACAGTTCGAGAGGCTATCCTCCATACCCTCAAAGAGAATTTGGTCATGGCCCATAATCACATGAAGCAACAAGCAGATCAAGGTCACTCTGAACATCAATTTGCAGAAGGGGATCAGGTGTTTCTTCTACTACAACCTTACAAGAAAAATTCCCTCAAGGCTGACCATTGTCAGAAAATGGTTCCCAAATTTTATGGTCCTTATACCGTTCTCAAGCATGTGGGACAGGTGGCCTATCATTTAGCTTTTCCCATTCATTCTAAGCTCCATATTGTTTTTCATGTTTCCTTCTTAAAGAAGGTGAATGGAACTAAGTGCCAAACTCAAACCAACCTTCCTGAGTTGGACGAAGAAGGCTCCATTTGGCTACAACCACAAGTAGTTTTGGACCAGCGTGAGCGTCATCTACGTCAGTGAACCATCAAGGAAGTGTTAGTCCAGTGGAAAGATACAAGTCCAACAGATGCCACCTGGGAACCAACTACCATTCTGCAGCAATTTCCCCATCTCAAGCCTTGAGGACAAGGATGTTTTTAAGGGGGAGGACATGTTAGGGACCTAACCCCTCACGTAGGTAGAATAATATATTTCCATGTAATAAAGGTCAATATTAATAAGGCCCAACAATAAGGAAGAATAAGTCCAATGTAAGAAGACCTAATAGAAACTTCTGCTTCTAGAAGGATCTTCCTCTAGATCGTTCTTTTGATAGACATATTTAGTATAAATAGGAGTCAAGGGTATGAGAAATTTTTTCTTGGATATTATTGTAATAGAGCTCTGCTCTGCTGGAGGTTACCCCCTCGAAGAGGAAAGTGAACATTGATCTCAGTATTCAACGTGCTCTTTTTGGTGTTATTCTGGTATCATTTTGGTATTATTGTGGTGTTGTTATGGTTATATTGTTGTTCATCTACCAATTCTAGCTAATTATTTCTATTCTGCATACTGTTTTATATCTGGAATATTACAGAGTCCCTGTGTTGTATCGACATTGTTGACTCCTAAAAAAGATAACACATGGAGGATGTGTACAGATAACAGATAAATCAATAAAATTACCATCAAATATCGATTTCCTATACCACGCTTAGACAACATGATGGATGTGCTAGCCGAAGCTAAATATTTTAGTAAAATTGATTGTGAAGTTGATACCACCAGAGCCAGATTCGTGAAGGGGATGAATGGAAAACTTCCTTCAAGACCAGGGATGGACTATATGAATGGATGGTGATTCCATTCGGGATGTCCAATGCACCTAGTACTTTCATGCGGTTGATGAATATTGTGCTTCGACCTTATATATTGGTAAGTTTGTTGTCATTTATTTTGATGACATCCTAATTTTCAGTGACAACAAAGAAGATCACTTGCAACATTTAAAAATGATATTTGATGAATTGAGAAAACATCAGCTTTATGAAAACCTGAAGAAATGTAGGTTCCTACAAGAAAGTTTGGTATTTCTGGGTTTTTTCATCTTAGTAGAACAAGTCAGGATGGATTCAGAGAAGGTTAGAGCAATTTTGGAGTGGCCTAGTCCTAGGAACATAACAAAGGTAAGAGTTTTTCATGGGTTTTCCACCTTCTACCAAAAATTTATTCAAAATTTTAGCAGTATTGTATCACCCACAATAGATTGCACCAAAGCCAATACATTCATGTGGACCAATGAAGCTGAGGAAATTTTTAAGATTCTAAAGAAGAAGGTCACTAAGGCATCTATATTGGCCTTACCAGATTTTGATAGTTTTTGAGGTAGACTATGATGCTTCACATGTAGGCATTGGAGTTGTACTTAGCCAAGCATGTAGGCTAATTGGATTTTTTAGTGAAAAGTTGAATGAGGTAAGAAAGAACTACTCCACATATGATGTAGAATTTTATGCAGTTATGTTGCAAGAATTGCGACATTGGAGGAATTACTTAGTGTCGAAGGAGTTTGTGTTAATTATAGATCACATTGAATTAAAATATGTTTTTTTTTGTAAGTAAGATTGTACAAAGAGCCTGCCAAAAAAAACTATTACAGTATCATCATTTTGTTCCAAGTTGTAAACACTAAGTTGGCCCGAAGGGAAACCAACTCATCCAGTCGAACAGATCCAAAGTTCAAGTCTTAAACTAACTGTCATGACAAGTCTTAAAAAACCAAAAAATTACAGCCCCCTAGGGTGACCAGTTTGACATTTCTACTAACATATAACAAGCAATTACAATCCCCTATGGGTGACCATCATGATAGTAATTAACACAGACAAAATATCGCTATAGCGTCTATGTGGAAAAATAAAAGTTATACTTCCCGCCAACCGAGCAAAATAAAAGAGACACCTGTGCATGTTAGGTAGTAGGGATGTATTGTGGCCATGCGTCCATGGAGGTGGCGTCGGTCGTTGGGTCCCCGAAAGGTGTTGCTTCCTCCTCGACTTGTGTCACATCTTCCTCCTTGACTGGTGCCACATCCTCCGTAGTCCCATGTGGCGCAGGTGCCAGGATCTGTGGCTCAACCTTTGTTACATGTGCTTCTTCAGCTGAAGGGTGGAAAACACCCTGCAATGCTGAAAGAAATTGCAGGAATTGCATCACCTTCTCATCCAAAATATCCATACAAAATTGTAAGTCGTCCATGTCTCGTCATAACTCAAAAACCAATCCTTGCAGCATTGCAAGGCCTGCTTGCAGTTCAGGTGTAGAGTCGACACAAAAGTCGGCGTAGGAGTGAGGCCTCTGGTGTGAGCCATGGCTGGCTTCATAGCCACCACCTTGGGATTGGGTGCAGTGTAGTAGGACTGGGGGGAAATGGGTTGGCAATTGGGTAGGCGAATTAGGAGGAGCAATTGGGATTGACTACGAAGCAAAGGCCAAATCATCGAGGGGACCTGGGTTAAATCCCAGAGAATTTCCAGAGAGGTCAAACCACTCCAGCCTACATGCAGAAGGCAATGAGAGGGGTGGGAGGTTGCAGGGACTGTGGCTTTACCGCGCCAGGGAGGATGACGAGGAGGGAGATGAGGAGGAGGAGCTATGGGAAGGTGTGGGCGGGGGGCAGAGAGCTAGGCATGGTCGGTCGGGTGGCCATGTCGAGCCTCGCTTAGACTTCCCCCTTTGTCTCAGCATCTCTGAGACACAGTGAGGGATAAAACAAACATGAGAGAAGGATAGGTGGCGTAGGAGCAGCTGAGAGGAAAGGCGAGCTCTAGACGATCTGACCACAGGAGAGTGAAGTGTCCAATGCACTTGGTGAAATTCATAGTACCCAAATCGTTGGTGCAATTCATAAAACCAATACATGCACAGAGTAAATTCAAAGCCATGGCATCGGTCCATTGAAGCGACGGATAGCCAAAGCAAGGCGCATTGAGATTAATGGTGCCCTATCTCATGCGATGTGGATTTAAATGCATGAAGGTGGAGGGAGGGGGAGGCACGCATCCGTCACGTGGTTGGCGCCATGGTGGCCATCGCCTGTCTGATCCTCTTGACATATGTCTTCCAATATCACCCCATCCAGGGTTGAATTAAATTATGTTAACACCCAAAAGAAATTGAACAATATACATGCAAAATGGGTCTCTTTCTTACAAGTCTACACCTTTCTTCTGAAGCAAAAAATCAGGATGATAGAATCAAGTTGCAGATGCCTTGAGTCGGTGCATTGTTCTTTTGACAACCATGTGGAAAATCAAGTAATTGGGTTTGCTACAATGAAGGATCTTTACGCGTCTGATGACGATTTTTGGGATATTGTGGAACAATTGGTGAATCCAATAGCTGGGAACATGGTTCTTATTCAAGGTGAATATTTTATACAAAATGGATACATCTTCAAAGGAAAACAACTATGCATTCCAATTGATTCTATGAGAGAAAATATTATCAGAGAACTTCACAGCAGTGGTTTGGTAGGACATTTTGGAAAGGATAAGACACTATCCTTAATCAAATATAAGTATTACTGGTTGAAAATGAAAAAGGATATAACCATGTATGTGGCACGGTGTAGGATTTGTTAAATGGATAAATGACACTCACATAACACATGGTTGTGTATGCCATTACCAATGCCTACGAGACCATGGACAGATCTGAGCATGGATTTTACGTTGGAGCTCCCAAACACACAGTGAGGTAATGATTCTATTTTTGTGGTTGTTGATAGGTTCTCTAAAATGGCTCATTTCATTGCTTGTAAGAAAACTAGTGATGCATCGAGGGTGGAAGAATTGTTTTTTTTCCAGAAATTGTTAGATTACACAGAGTTCCAAAAACTATTACCTATGATAAAGATGCTCGATTCTTGGGTCATTTTTGGAAGAATTTATGGAATAAAATGGGGACTAAATTACATTTTAACAATGTCTATCACCCCCAAACAGATGGGAAAACTGAGTTAGTAAATCGGAGTTTGGGAAACCTGTTATAGAGCATTGTTGGAGAGAATCCCAAGTAGTGGGATTTAGCTTTACCTCAAACAAAATTTGCCTACAATAGCTCAGTGAATAGATCTACAGGTAAATATCCATTTCATGGTGTTTATAGTAGAAATCCTATGGGTGTCCTGGATTTGGTGCAGCTACCACTTGGTGATAGGATCAATGATGACGGGGAAGCATTTGCAGAACACATTCAACAGTTGTAGCAACAAGTGAGACAAAAGTTGCAGGTCAGTAATGAACAAAACAAAATTATAAAAGATGCTCACCAACGATATCAGGTATTCAATGAAGGTGATTGGGTAATGCTTTATTTACAGAAAGAGCAATTTCCTATAGGAACCTACCACAAATTGAAGTATAAGAAAATTGGTCCTTGCAAGATTCTCAAAAAAATTAACAACAATGCTTATAAGGTTGATTTACCAGTTGATCTCGATATTTCCCCTGTGTTTAATGTTTCGGATTTATATATCTTCCATGGGGATGATTTGGGCAATGATAGTGAGGCGGAGGTGGATTGACAACAAGCCATTCTGAGCAAGAAAAAGGAAAAGATCGCACATATTTTAGATATGAAGACCCTTCATACTCGACAAGGCCAATACAACTGATATCAGGTCCATTGGGAAGGTGTAGCACCAACAGAGAGTACATGGATTGCAGAGGGGGGACTTGTTGAACCTAGATCCTGTTAGGTGGCAACAATTTGAAGAAAATAACTCATAGGAGCTTCCTTCTTTTCAATCAAAGGAGAATGATGCAAGGATTTCTGAGGGTCATAACTTTTGACTTAGTTATCTGCTTGGGATGAAATTTTACAAGAGTTGCATCTCGAAGAGTTCAATGTCGTGTCAATTTGACCCTTCAAATCAAAAATCGTTTC
>ML810662.1:265218-279868 GCA_009831015.1 Picea engelmannii
TACGATTTGCACAGCTGCGCACTGCAGCCAAGCGGGCTGTAAGTGGAGGATATGTAGCTTTTGTTGTCGCATCTTACCCACATGTAGTCTTCCTCGATGTCTAACACTAAACGCTGGATCCGCAGAGGAGTTCTCTGCCGGATTGCCACGGTGTAGCGCTGCGACGCGGGGTCTTGGGTGATTTGAGTGACCAGAGCCCTCGGGCGCCTCTGGGAAGCATTTGCAGGCAGAAGACAGAAACAGATTATGACGGCGGCGATCAGTACTAGATGGAGTGAAGCCATTGCGTCGGTGGGAGGTCAGTAGCGCTGGTGATATTGGGATGGAAGAAATTTGGGGTATAAAAAGGGGGAGGATTCGATCAGTGGCCGCCGCCGTTTTGGACAGTGTGTGCCATCAAGATTGACTTCAACGCTGCTATGCTTACAAATAGAGACGTTTCTATTTGTCTAGCTGTCTTTAAACACATAAATTGCGTCTTGATTGACGCGCCAATAAAAAGTCTTCGATTTTAGGCGTGTTTTTGTTTGGATGCAACCGCCCTTAGCTTTCACTGGCAAGCATTAAGCACCAATATGTGGGCTGTACACTATTACAGTGTGAGGTGGTATAACTTTAAACCATGTATATACTCATTAAATGTTTACATCTTGACTGTGGTATAGCTCTAAGGCATGTATATACTCTTTCGGTGTTTATTTTTTGATTTAATTTTGCATCGTTCGTATATATTGCATTGTATGATTTGTCGTATAACTTTAACCCATGTATATACTCATTAAATGTTTATATTTATATTTTCATTGTGGTATGACTCTAAGTCATGTATATACTCTTTAAATGTTTATATTTATATTTTCATTGTCGTATAACTCTAAGTTATCTATATACTCTTTAAATGCTTATATTTTGATTTAATTTTGCATTGTTTAGATTTTAGATTGAGAATTGTGTATATGTATAAGTCAATGTGTACATTAAAATAGATTAATTTTGTATGCTTATACATATGGGATTCATTTAAATGTATTAAAAATAATGGATATTAATTTATATAAATAAAAAAAAACAACTCAAATTATGAATAAAGTTGAAAAATGTTTGATTTAAAAATAATAAAATATAAACAAAAAGTGGATATTTATTAAATAGCATTATAAATATGGTTACTCACAAGTCTCCAAACACAAAGTTCTGGATAACCTCATTGAAATGATGGATGAAGATGAGAAAAATATCTGGAATATTTTGACTTTGACTTGTAGAAGTAGTGTCTTGACTTGGATTTTTTTAATAGTATAAAGATTTGATTTGTAGAAGTAGTGTATTGACTTACACAATCATGAAATTTTTTAATATTATAAAGATTTGATAATGATATGTTTGGAAGTTTGAAATCTAAAACCATATAAAGTGATATGAGAGGTCGATATCCACTTCTTAATTCACATAATCTATTTTTTTTTTACATGTTATTGTATTTGTTTTATTATCTTAGACTAAGAACATTAAATTTTATCAAAAGTTAAAAGGTCTAATAATTATTTGACCGCTAAATTTAAAAGGTCTAGTAATTATTTGACCGCTAAATTGAATGAAAAACTTGAAATGGTTTTAATTGACCATTATTCCATTACATATTTTTATTGGGAATATGATTTATTAAAATTATACTTAAAAATGTACATCCACAACCATTAAAATATTTATAACTTAGTGTAAACTCACTATTGAATAACGATTTTAGTGAATCCAACTTTATTGACACTGAAATATGTATAATTATAAATATTTTATTGAATGGGTTGTCTAAGATAAACAAGTGTTGCATGGCAGCGTCCCTGCCAATTAGTTTATAAGGTGATTTTTGGAAAATGGGTAGAATCCAGTAATATTGTTAAAAAAACATAAATTAACAGTATGGTAAGTAAATAATGATTAGAATAGACGTGTAAAAAATATTAAAAAGTTATGTTTAATTGTTTTTTAGAAATGAAATGATAAAGAAAATTGTAAATATTAAAAGGTATATTGAAATTACATTGAGTAGTAATTTAATAATTATTGTGCATTGCCAATGTTTTCGAACTTGTGTGGTGAGTTGTCACTAAGAAAAGCAGTGTCAATCTTTTTCGAACATGTGTGTTGAGTTGTCACTAGTAAAAGCATAATCAATGTGCATTGGGAAGGGCGCGAAGGCAGCGGGGATGGAAGGCAGTGATAAATGCTTTGAAATGTTTGTGAAGTCGGGTAGAGTGAAGCTTCCGAGCTGGAGGAATTGTAGAGCACAAAATTTTTCGGTGCAAGATGTACACCATGGAATTGTAGATGGTGGAAGTTTTGGGTGCAAGATTTATAATAGCGGCAACCCGAGGATCGACGGCTATAAAGTTGGCTAACTATGGAATTGTAGATCACCGAGGTTTTGGGTGCAAGATGTATATCACAGAAAAGGGGAAGGAAAGTCCGGTTATGCCAACTCGGGAACCGACATCCATAGAATTGGCTAGGTATGAAAAACAACGGCGGCTGGTCGGACTCTCGTAAATCACGGTTGAATGTGTTTCTTGCTTATTAATGCCAATAAGAGAACATGTGTGTTGAGTTGTCACTAGTAAAAGCATAATGAATGTGCATTGGTAAGGACAGGAATGTGGCGGGGGATGAAGAGAGCGATAATGGTTTGAATTTTTTGTGAACCTGGGTATAGTGAAGGTTGTGGCCATAAATTTAGCTAAGTATGGAATTGTAGATCATGGAAGTTTAGGGTTCAAGATGTATATCATGGAACACGGGGAATGAGAGTTCGGTTGCGCCAACCCGAGAACCGACGACCATAGAATTGACTAGGTATGAAAAGCAACTTGAATGCCTTTTTTTCTTATTAATGCCAATGGGCGAACCTCTGTGCTGAGTTGTCGCTAGTAAAAGCATAACGAATGTGCATTGGGAAGGGCAGGAATGTGACGGGGATTGAAGAGAGTGATAAATGGTTTGAAATATTTGTGAACCGAGGTCGAATTGTAAATAACGGAAGTGTTGGGTGCAAAATTTATATCACGGAAGTGTTGCGTGCAACATGTATATCACAGAACAAAGGGCATAAGAATTCGATAGCACTAAGTCGCGACCCCGCGGTGAGATAATTGGCTAAGTATTGAAAGGGACCGCGGTCGGTCGAGCTCACGATGTGACGATATAGGACCAATCCAGGAGTTCGAGAAAGTCAGGTTCAAGTTTAAAGAGATTTTGTCTATATTTATTTAAATTGTATTTATATTAATGTATCTTAATAGATTATTTGTGGTCCAAATGTAAACCATGTTCCAATTTGTGGACGAATTGTAGACCACAAAAGTTTTGGGTGCAAGATGTATATCGCGGACTTGTAGATGACGAAAGTTTTGGGTGCAAGATGTATATCATGGAATTGTAGATGACAAAAGTTTTGGGGGCAAGATTTATAATAGCGCCAACCCGGGGGTCGGTCGGACTCCCGTAAATCGCTATTGAATTCGTTTTTTACTTATTAATGCCAATAAGCGAACATGTGTGTTGAGTTGTTGCTAGTAAAAGAATAATGAATGTGCATTAGGAAGGATGGGAATGTGGCGTGAGTTGAGAGCAATAAATGGTTGAAATTTTTGTGAACCCGGGTATAGTGAAGGTTTCCGCCATAAAGTTGGCTAAGTATGGAATTGTAGATCACGGAAGTTTAGGGTGCAATATGTATATCACATAACACGGATAATGAGAGTTCGGTTGCACCAACCCAAGGATCGATGACCATAGAATTGGCTAGGTATGAAAAGCAACGACGGTTAGTCGGACTACCGTAAATCATGGTTGAATAGCGAACTTGTGTGCTGAGTTGTCTCTAGTAAAAGAATAATGAATGTGCATTGGGAAGGGAGGGAATGTTGCGGGGATTGAAGAGAGTGATAAATGGTTTGAAACTTTTGTGAACAACGAATTCCAGGAGTCCGAGGTCGAATTGTAAATCACGAAGGTGTTGGGTGAAAAATGTATATCATGGAAGTGTTGTGTGCAAGATGTATATCACAGAACAGGGGGCATAAGAATTCGATAGCATTAAGTCGGGACCTGGCGGTGAGATAATTGTCTAAGCGTTGAAAGGGACGGCGGTCGTTCGGGCTGATGATGTGATGATATAGATGGAGATGAGCTAACACGGGAACCCACGACCAATCCAGGAGCTGGAGAAAGTCATGTTCAAGTTTAAAGAGGTTTTGTCTATATTTATTTAAAATGTATTCATATTAATGTATCTTAATAGATTATTTGTGGTCCAAATGTAAACCATGTTCGAATTTGTGGATGAATTGTAGACGACTAAAGTTTTGGGTGCAAGATGTATATGGCGAAACTGTAGACGACGAAATTTTTGGGTGCAAGATTTATAATAGCGGCAACGGGCTCCCTAAACCGTTGTTGAATATGTTTTTTGCTTGTTAATGCCAATAAACGAACCTGTGCATTGATTTGTTGCTAGTAAAAGCATAATGAATGTGCATTGAGGATGGCGGGAATGTGGTGGGGATTGAAGAGAGCGATAAATGTTTTGAAATTTTTGTGAACCCGGGTATAGTGAAGCTTGCGAGTTCCAGTAGTCCGGGGTCGAATTGTAAATGAAGGAAGTGTTGGGTGAAAAATGTGTGTCACATAATTGTTGGGTGCAAAATGTATATCATGGAAGTGTTGGATGCAAGATGTATTTCACAGAACACGGGGAATAAGAATTCAATAGCGCTAAGTTGGGACGTCGTGGTGAGATAATTGGCTAAGTGTTGAAAGGGATGGTGGTCGGTCGAGCTCATGATATGAAGATATAGATGGAGATGAGGATCTGGAAGTCCGCTAACCGGTCAACCCGCGGCCAATCTAGGAGCCCGAGAAAGTCAGGTTCAAGTTTAACGGGATTTTGTTTATATTTTTTTAAAATGTATTCATATTAATGTATCTTAATAGATTATTTGTGGTTCAAATGTAAACCATGTTCGAATTTGAAGGGTGTTTTGGGCTTGCAATTTTTGGTCAAACCCATAAGCAATAGAGAAAAAATATATGACTTAACATTTTCTATATGGAAGCATATTCTGAAATATAGGAAGTTGCAATATATGCACAATATAGAACAAGAACATATATAGAGAAATGAGTTAATTTTAAGAAGAAATACAAATTTCAAATAACAACACCAAATATTGAAGATCACCATAGAACAACATCAAATATTTATATTCAGATAAACTAGGTCACAAAATACATTTCAGAATATTTCCCAAAAATAGTTGTCTTGGAATTTGTAAAAAAATATATAGTTCATTACATTTTCTGTGAAATAAAAATGTGTTTGCCAGAATGATTGGGATTGGGACTGTCATGGACTACAAAACAAAGATGTACAAGAATGAAATTTGTAGAAAGAAGAAAGTCGACAATGGAAAACAACAAGACTTGGAAAGAAGAAAGAGAAAATTGTCAGTCCTCAGTAAAAGCTTTGTTAGAGTAAGTGGATGAAGACAGAAGAATGTGATTAGTATCAACTTACTATGATGGTGTCCCATGCCTTGTCATTTTCTCGTTGATGTCCTTTTATGGATTTCCTTGTCTTTGACCTTCATTGGTAATCTGGTCGACAGCCTTTTTGAACCATTCTTTGATGTAGCTCCTCATGGGCGCCACGTTGATTTCATGCCGGATTTTTATATTGAAGAATTCACTTTCCAAGTCCCTTAAATCAATAGAGAGGTTGTGCAATGCTTCTTGAATATCTTGGTTTTTAATTGCATAACCGACTAGCCATTTTTTCACGTCATCTTCACCATATTCAAGAATGCCATATAAAATTTCAAATGACAGTTTTTTATAGATATGAACTTGATCATCAAATGCTTGCTTGGTTAAAAACAACGAGTTGAATAACAATTTTGGGTCTTGGACTTCATTGGCGTTGGCAACTAGATCTATGTCAGTTAGCTTCTTGAATAGTTTGTCTCTTCTAGATATGGTTTGTCTACATGCTTGAATGATACCATTCAGGTTCTTTACCTTTTCTTTCCAGCATGCGTTTAGCTGGTCTATTTGATCCAGGGAAGGGATATCCTCCTGTCTTCTTTTGAATTCCGTCATACCAGTAACTTTAACACCAAATGGTAAAACTGCATCGAGGTAGAAACCTTGCTCTTTCTTGAGATTTGCTTGCAGATACTCGTGAAAAGCATGCGCTCTTGTTCCAAAAGAGACCATATTCTTTGACAACTCCCAAGCTTTTGTTATTAATTCCATTCTTATGTTTATATTCTTTTCCACATAGCCTCAGGCTGATGTGAGAAGGTTGGGTGATCCTTTTAACTTTGTCGCAGGTGCGGTCGGCCCGATCAAAGGAGTAGGAAGAGGCATTAGAGTTTCCTCCAATTCTTTGATTCTCTCCTTTAACATGACATTTTAAGTTTCAAGGCCACTAATAGAGTTGTCTAGAGTGTCTCCAGTTGCTCGATGTACTTGGTAGATCTGGGAAGGGCGCATGTTGCATAGGTTGATCTCTGAACGATATTTCGCTTTCTTATTCTTTACATCTCTCTTTTCAATAATCATTTTTTTGGATTTGTTGTCAAAAACATCACTTTGAAATGCAAAAGACTCTTCTTCGTCCAATGTATCTATGCCAATTATTTCCATCCCAGGATTGTCCAGAGCAGTGCTCTCTAGTTGGTCATCGTCAGGGAACATTTTGCCAATGTCAATATCTAATTCCATATCTTCGAGGGAGAGACCGTGGATATCAATTTCTCCCCTCGGTCCCTCCTATTCTTGGACGATTGTTTTCCGTTTTTTTCTCACGGGAAGTTTGTGAGAACTTTCAATTTTTCCAGAGGGAGGGTTCTTATCTCCTCCTCTGCCTGAAGAACTGTGTGTGACTTTTTTACTTGGGTAGGTCGTTGGAGTATTGCTCCGAGATGTTGTGGTCTTGGGTGTGGCAGTCGAGGATTGGGAACTTTTTTCACCCGAGCCTTTTCGTTTTTAATTGTGTGAATCATTGGTACTGGCACTGAGTTCATTCAAGATAGTGTCAGTGAAAGAACTTTTGAAGTGGTTCCAGACCATGAAATCCCTGACTTTCCAAGGCAGAGAGATGAATTGACTTTTTTCTTTTTTCATGGGAAAAATGCAACCGGTAGATGTACTGCCTTGCTATTCCAGCAAAAAACGTTGTACCAGATATGTGACATGGAAGGAAGAAAGGATTTTGTTTAGAACTAAAAATCCTTATAACATTATAGTTCTCCATTTCGTCTAGTGTGCCCTTCCTATCCAGGAATTTGGTAAGCTATCCATACAACCGGGGAAAATACTTTCCAAATATCAATGCTTTAAAAACTGAAACAAAATCATTAAAGACTTTATAAAAATGTTGGCAAGCGTCGTGTCTCCATAATATTTGGTACGAGAATTTTACTGGGTCAAATTCACAGTTCAACTTCTTACACATAGATAGTCTAGGGAATGGACAACAATTCGCCACCACCAAAATCAAATAAGATGACATAAATAATTTCTTCTTCCTTGTGTATTGCAATAACTGGGAAGATATTTCAATGGAAATCAACTTGCCCCAATGGAACATGTCATTGGATATGAGTCCAGAAATATTAAGGAACATGAGAGGAACTATGCCACCCACAACTTGGAATTTGTTGCCATTGTTCACGCCTTGAGGATGTGGAGGCATTATCTCATGGGGAAGAAATTTGAATTAAGGAAAGACCACATTGGCCTGAAGTATCTTTTTGAACAGTCGACCTTGAATGTTAGGCAAACAAAATGGCTGGAATTTTTAAGTGAATATGACTTTGATATCAAGCATATCAAGGGAAAGGAGAATAAAGTTGTCGATGCACTTAGTAGAAGAGTGCATATCATGCATGCTATTGCTGTCAGTATGCATCAGTCACACTTGAAGTGAAGAATTTTAGATGGTCTTGTTACAAACCAGCATTACCTACAGGTAAAGGAAAACTTGTAGGAAGGAGATGTACAACAGAAAATAAAGGAGTATGAGATAAAGGAAGACACACTACTCATGCATAAAAATAGAATCTATGTTCCTAGTTCTGTAGAAATGAGGAATTTGGTACTAAAGGAAATCCATGATGTTCCTTATGTTGAACATCCCAGTTACCAGAAAACAATTACAATAGTAAGAAGCCAGTTCTTTTGGCCAGGAATGAAGAAGGATGTTGTTGATTACATCGCTCGATGTATGGAATGTCATAAGGTGAAGGTTGAGCATAGGCACCCAGCAGGTTTGTTGCAGCCATTGCCAATCCCAGAGAAGAAATGGGAAGTGATCACCATGGATTTCATCATAGGATTACCCAGAACAAATAAGAACCATGATTCAATCATGGTGGTGGTTGAAAAATTAACAAACGCTGCTCATTTTGTGCCTGTGAAGAAAACACATACAGTGGCTAATATTGCAGAAATTTTCATGAAATAAATTTTTAGGTTGCATGTGATACCTAGGACAATCATCTCGGACAGAGATACAAAGTTTACCTCCAATTTATGGAGGGGATTGTTTAAAGGATTCGGCACAAATATAAACTTTAGCACAACATATCATCTCCAGAAAGATGGGTAAACAGAGAGAGTCAATCGAATAATTGAAGACATGTTGAGAATGTATGTGATAGATAAACCATCTAAGTGGGAAGATTAGTTACACTTGGTTGAGTTTTCATATAATAATGGGTATCAAGCTTCATTGAGAATGAGCCCATTTGAATCCTTGTATGGTAGGAAATGTGATACTCCAGTAAGATGGGACAACCCAACAGATAGAGTGTTACTTGGGCCGGAGTTGCTCAAGGACATGGAAGACCAAGTGGTCAAGATCAAGAAGAATCTAAAGGCAGCTCATGATAGACATAAAGTTTATGCAGACAAGAACAAGACATATAGAGAGTTTAAAGTAAGGGATCATGTAATTTTGGAAGTGAATCCCAAAAAAATCTCTTTGAAAATGGGTAGTTGTACAAAGTTGGTAGCCAAATTCTGTGGTCCATTTGAAATATTAGATAGAATAGGGCCAGTTGCATACATGCTTGCATTGCCTGCTTCCATGAATGTGCATAATGTATTTCATGTATCTTTACTAAATAAATATGTACATGATCCTAACCATGTTATTGATTGGCGTCTGATTCAGGTAGAGACAGAGGGAGATTTTCAGGTTCAGCCAATGCGGGTATTGGATAGAAAAGTCAAAATTCTCCGGAATTGATTTATAGAGCTGGTAAAAGTGTAGTGGACCTGCTACGGTCCTGAAGATGCTACCCGGGAGCATGAATATGCCATGCGGGCAGAGTACCCACAACTTTTTGAATAAATTTGAGATTTTGATCTCTATTTTGTATATGCATTGAGGACAGTGCCAAAATAAGGGGGAGGGGATTTAACACCCTAGATTTTGAACCCCCATTTTAAATAAAGTATTGCTACGATGCTGAGAGGCCAGAGTGCCCAAACAAATATTAAAAGGCCAGTGTGCCCAAGACATGTAATGTTTTTTATCATTATTAATAATAAACATATTGTTGGTTGTTAGACGGACAGGGATTAGAGTTATAGGGGGCTATGATTCCACAAGAGAGGGGGCTCAGGGCCTAAGTGTTTATTCCTATTTTAATTACCCTTTTTGTCTAAGGAAGGGGATTGGTTACATGGGATTATTGGGGAAGGCCAGGAGGTTCTTGATTCCCCATGAGAGATACTTAAGCCCATCCCTGGTCTGATTGTGGGGTTGGACGTTGGAAGTTGGACGTTGGACATTGGTCATTGGTCGATGGTTGTTGGTCGTTGGAATGATGGCTTGTTCACTGATTTCATGTACGTTCATTCATTTCCCTCACGCACTTCCATGGACTCACTTACCCATCCATTGATCCATCCTCACCTGCGTCTTGGCTTGGTAAAGGGAAAGGAACTGCTGAGAATTATCCACGGGATAGTTGGCTGTAATGGTCACTGGTGAAATCCAGCCATGAACTGGGGCCTGCATGTCTGAGATGCGTTGGCGTGTGCCTTATTTTTCTCACAATTGCGAGTCATGAGAGTTCCAACATTGAGATTCTGGACCAGCTGTGCTGGAGGCCCCAAAATAAAAGGAGAAGGACTACCTAAGAGACTACTTGGCAGAGAAGGGTGGAGGTCCATTCTCTTGGGTGGTACCGGATGGGTAGAAGAGAGTTGGTTACTTGGATTGTTGTGGGTGCTGGGAAACCTGTGAGAGCTTGAGAGCTGACTGGTTTGGGAACCCAAGTACACTCTGGAATTGTCTGTGTGGATTCATAGCCTTGGCTTGGGGGTGACACTACTGTTGAGATTTGGAGCAGTGGTGTCTACGGTTGGGTGGAAATTCCTTGGTCTGCAGCCAGTTGGTGTCACCTTTTTATAAAGATAAGTGCTCTCTGTTGTCATATTATTATATGTGTATGAATGTATTATGCTTTGCATTTTAATTATCGTTTAACTAAATATTAGATTATGCATGTTTGCTAGATATTGTTGTGCATGTTGCTAAATCTTCTATCTTATGTGTTCTTATTAATTAAAGAAGATATCAGTAAGAGTACGAAGTCCATGGGAGGGCTTGAAGGTAGAATTCCCCGACCTGTGGGTGGTTGGGTATGTTACACATAAGTCCCTAAATTTCTTGTGATTTTGTTAGTAGTGACACTTATCTATGTTAATGTTGGCACCCATCTTCTAATTTCTTAGAATTACTAGGTGTAGAGCCCTCGATTTGCTCTTCAAACTCTATTATATTCCTTTCTTATGCACTTCCTTATGGTTTTTGTAGGAATCCCCATTCCCTGTTTGAAGGCCCTTTTGTTGTTTCATTTGGAAAACCCCAAAGCCTTGTTTGAAAGTTTGTCCATCCTTTAGGTGGCCCCCAATTTATCTTGTCTAGTGCAATCTTAACACCGTGAATTGGAGGCAAACATTTGGCCCCTAAAAATAGTAAACAAGGGTTGGGTAGAGGCACCGCAACCACTTGAAAGCATCCCTCACCCACTCAAACAACTCAACATATGAGAAGATCCCAAATAGAGGAAATGAGGGCGGTTAAGTACTTTCATAGTCTCTTCTTAGTAAAAAAAAGAAGAAGATATGGCAAGTATGGAAAGTGTTATCAATAGAAAAAATAAAAAGTTGTCCAAAGATTAGTTGGAGATGGAATTCAAAGTATGGATCCCTAACTTAGGTTATTCTAGAACTCATGATACAAAGATATTTAAATTGACAAAGTTTTATTGGTTGAATAAAGCATTCAATGCCCAGGTGGTGGAAGAAAAAGGTAGCTAGTATGAAGCCATTTAACATAAGCTAAGTGTGAAGGAAAAAAAATTGATGCCCTTTGCAGAGAAGTTTTCAACATTGAGATTTCAACATTGAGATTACAAATGCATAGTTATGCAAAACAATAGAACAACACATAGGAGGAAAATGATCAAATCCTGAACTCCGGAGGAACCCCATCGAACCCCATTCTACTAGATTATGAAAATGAAGTCCAGATAGACCAACGACCATGGAAAGCTTGAGGATATGGGCCACTGGGTTAAATTCCATTGTTGTTCTTGGCTTGAAAGAACATGAGTTGTAGGAGTCCCTTCAATTTCATGTTATGTGTTTTTTTCCTCTATTTTTAATATCATAGAAGGTATATAAAATCTTAGACTATATGATTTACTATTAAGCCGACAAAGTATCAAAAAAAATATTTTTTTTAACTTGAAGTTTAATGGGTTTTCTAAATGATAGGCCATTTGGAAGGATTTTTTTAACATGCATTGTAGTTGGTTTTCTAAATGATAAGCCATTTGGAAGGATTGGTTGTACTCTATTTTATGTTATATTAATATAAATACTATTTAACATATAAGAATCAAATTTTATGTTTTCAAAAGAGAAATATATATTATAATTAAATTGTTTGAAAAAATAGTAATTAATAATATTTTGAAGCATATAAAAATAAGTAAGTATAAAGGTAAATAAGCATATAAAATTTATAAACATACTAGATAAAAGGGAAGTGTAGGAAAATTCAAGGCTAGTTTAATAAGTTGATGGGAAAAATAGTTTTTAAACCTAATTTAATTAGTGCACTAAAAGAGACCCTGAGGTGTAGGACAATCAATGACGGAGTGTGTTGTTAAGGCAATCCGTGATGTTAAAGTCATCGGTTTGAAACCTACGGGGACAAAAAATCCAGCCATGTTAAGGGTTGGTGTGGCTCATTCCGGGTGTGATCCCCATGTGGTTTTGAAGGATTAGATGCCCCCGAGTCATGATTTCGCAACCACGGGCTAGTCCCCCAGGTCACGGACAAACTAGCAAACAATAAAAAAATAGTGCACTAAAAAAATTCAAAGTTAACTTAATCAATTGGTGATTTGGTATTATTATTGATTAGATGAATTCTACAAGTACACAATGTGCACTCGAAATTATCGATGATTATATTTTTATTGGATGTTTATTCGTTATACATTCTAAGTGGGCCTAATGGTTAAGAACATGGGTTTCCTCATAAGAGGTCACATGTTCAAATCCATCTGGGGGTAGGGTATGTATACCTATGTAGACTTTACCGGCCAAAATCGTTGGGCGGAGGGGGTCTCATATACCAATTTGGTGTATGGGTTGGTCGTGACCTTAAAAATATATTATAGTATATTATATATTGATTAGTTATGAGCACAAATCCTTATCGTGCTAGTTTCAAGGCCTACCATATCCAATAGGTTGAAATAGATTTTTATTCGTTATTTTCCCAATGATTATATTTTTAATGGATGTGTATTTGTTATTATTTAAGTATTGATTAGTTATGAGCACAAAGCCCTATCCTACTAGTTTCAAGGCCTACCCTATCCAATAGATTGAAATTGATTTTTATTCATTATTATTTATTTATTGATTAGTTATGAGCACAAAGCCCTATCTTACTAGTTTCAAGGCCTACCCTATCCAATAGGTTGAAAGTCCTATTTAAAACTTGTCCAACCCAATTGTAAAAAAAGGAAAAATTTCTTTTATAAAATTGTCCCATGGGGCGTTCAAACTTGACTGAGTTTCTCACAATCTTGGTGACAACATCCCACTCATGGGTGAATCGTTATTCCATCCAAGATTGGGGTTGGCCCCGACCTAGGCTCAGCCTAGCCTGGAAAAAAATGTGGGGAATGAAAATTATGTATATTGTATAATTTTAAAAAATCGAAGATAAGGATTTAATTGTGTAACATAGAAATTTGAAAAATTGTCCAACCCAATTGAAAAAGGAAAATATGCTTCATTTTATATTTTATAAGTGGGATGAAAAATGTATATACATTGTATAACTTTAAAAAAATGAAGATAAGGATTTAATTGTGTAATACAAAAATTTGAGAGTGAAGAGTTATATATATAGAAATTTGAGTGGACCTAGTGGTTAAGAACATGCATTTCCTTCTAGGAGGTTATAGGTTCAAATCCAAAGGGGGTAGGGTATGTAGACCTTTGTAGAAAGAAAAATAAATCTCAAATTTTTGAAAAGGGTGAATAGGAGTGTTCAAGAGAATCAGGGATCGACATGTGAGACAAGTGATAGGGAACATGTGTGTCCTCTCGCTTGATGTGTCCCTCTAGGAAAGTGTGTCACCTCATGATAGTGCAGTCCCCAAGAAATATAGTAAAGTTTGTTAGAGTAGCTACATATTTTATCCCTCGAGTCATGTGTATTGTATTATTTATCATTTTTTCATCCTTCAAGCTACATGTATTTGCATTATTTATAATTTTTTTCAGCCTTCAATCTCTGTGCAATTAGTTTATTATTTCTTTCAGTTCAACATTTAATTTGAGTGGACCCTTTGTGAAACTATAAAAAGGACTTTGTCTATATTGATGAGGCTAAGCACTATGTTTTGATCTCTTCTATTTATGGGTTTCTCTTTATATCAACTAGAGCGCTTCTCTATCTTTGTTTCTTATTCAAATCTCAAGCACCTTGTGCTTTATCATTTGGGATCAGAACCTATGATCCAAGCCTACACTTTTCACACAAGCTTTGGGTTTATTAAGGTCCATCCTCCACCCCAACAAATCTTGCATTCATCTTGTTCTCTTGGCTTATTTCCCACCCAAACTATATCCCCCATCCCCACACATGAAATTCTTGTAAATAGGTTTCTCTTGGATCTATGCCTTCCTCAAATTCTCATCTTTAGTTTTTCTTGGGTTCCTTTTAGCAACCACTATGTCATCCCAAGCACCCTCTCTTGTAGATATGTTTCTGCATCTTCTTCAACCCCTCATCTACAATAGTATTTTGGGATTTTTTGAGGATGCCCTCCCACACTATTCACTTTCTTGACAAGTAAAAATCGTTGGGCGGAGGGGGTCTCATATACCAATTTGGTGTCTGGCTTGGCCGTGACCTTAAAAATATATTATATTATATTATATATTGATTAGTTATGAGCACAAAGCCTTATCGTGCTAGTTTCAAGGCCTACCATATCCAATCGGTTGAAATAGATTTTTATTCATTATTTTCCCAATGATTATA
>ML810662.1:279961-298614 GCA_009831015.1 Picea engelmannii
GTATTACTAAAACAGGATTATGATACAAAAAAAGGGGAACTCCTTGGTCTGCCAATAGGAAAACCAGGCCAAAGGTTCTCGAGTTACGTTTTCTGAAATAAGCAAGGGGTATGACTGGACTGCCACCATGGGAAACCAGCCCAGTCCTACCATATCCATTTTTTGACAAGATAAGCACAATAGACATGAAAAGAGAAAAAAAATAATAACATAAGCTGAGACTGACACAGGACTGACATGAATGGCTTGACAATAGACTAACCAAACACTAGTCTAGGATAATGATATGTTTCTTTCCTTCATCCGCCTGGCCCTTGTTTTCCTCCTTTTGGGAGACTGTGCAGTTCTTTTTGATGTGTGTTGGTGCTCTGTTCCAGTCGGCTGGCGTGATTTCCATGTGTTGGATGTAGCGCAGTTAGAGGTGGAATTGGACTGCCAACTGCTCCATTTTGGCTCTTTGGTCCTTCTCTACCTCAACTAGTAATTTGATAATGGTTTCCAGACTGCTTAGGTGCCTCAGGACTTCGTTCAACAATTTTGTGTCTTCTTTTTTATTCTCCCGTCTGGTGTCCTCCCTTTCTGAGCTCACTTTTCCAATCAGCATATTTGTTTGCCACGCCATCTCCACCTTTTTGTGGTAGAGGGTTTCCCTGGGCTACGTGGCTCCTGGGTTAGTTACCCAGTCCACTTCTTGAGTCAGAGCATCCCATGTTTTCCCCTTGCGTTTCTCTTTGATTTCCTTTTCCAACCGGGAAATGGTCGCCTTTCCTCTCAGTGCAACCAGAGTGTGAAAGGTGCCCTCCGCGTTTTTTTTCTGCCTTCTCCATCCTTGAAACCTATCGTGGATTGTTCTGAGTTCCCTTCTCTAGGGGGTTTCTTTTGTTGTGTGTTCACTTCATTCTCACCATCCCGTCTAGCCTATGGCAGCTCCTTTGTTGGGTTCTCAACCTGTTCCCATCTACACAGGGGTTCCTCCTTTCCCTGCCCTTGTGTGTGTGGTGGCCCCTGTAGTTGCGCTCTTTATGTTTGCATCTATTTCTGTTGTTTCTTCTCTTATTGGAACTTCCCTCCTACAGGTTCATCCTTCCAATCATGGTCTGCCTGTAGAGATGAATCTTCACATCCCTTTTCCCCGTCACGATACCTATGATTATGATGACTCGACTGTTATCCGTGTACATGACCTTGCCCCTGCTCACTTGATATCCTACTATACAACTCCCCGTACCTGGTCTTTGGCGTGGTGGGTCAATATTGGTCCGTGTCAATCCCTCTTACCTTACGTCATTCGCTGCCTGATTTTTGCCGTCGATAATTTCCCACAGTCTTTCCCTGCAAATCTTACTGTTGACATGACCTTGTTGTCGTACCCTCACCTGTTGTATAATTTGATCCTACATTGTGATTGGTGGCCATGTGTTGGGAAGTCATATCCTGCCTGGGTCCTTCATGCCTTCCACTGGGCCTTCGCAGCCCTCCTCGATGTGACCTTCCTTGCTTAAGTTGTTGTCACAATCTTTTGTCGCTAGTTGGATGCAGTCCATTTTGAATTTTCCTTTCGGGATGTTGATCCAGGTAGTATCTAGTTTTTTTCCTTCCTTGCTAACCCCCTCGTTGGAAATTATGTCTACCAGGCCATTGTTGACCTACGTACCCAACGCAACTCCACTGTGTTAATCGTTTGTAGATGCTCCTGGATGTTTTGTAGGGAGTGTGCCATGCTCCAATGTCTCTGTACCTTTCCCACTCTAGTTTCATTTTGGAGTCTCTTCACCATGTTGATGACCAGGGTGGAGTCACCTTCCACAATGGTGTTGTTCATTCTTTTGCGGCTTAGAATTTCGAGACCGATTTCCAGGGCTCCAAATTCCACTGCGTTGTTGGTTGAGTTTCCCATACTCCCAACGTACAGCTGGATTATGTTTCCATCACTGTCTCTAATCACCCCTCCCATCCCTGTCATTCTTGGGTTTCCTTTTGCTGCCCCATCAAAATTTAATTTGAGGAAGCCTGCCAAAGGTGGTGTCCAGTTGCGCTCTCCTAATTGAAGTTGAGGTGGCTTCCTTACCTGTGTTTTGTTGCGCCCTTCTTTTAGGTGAAATAATTCTAGGATTCAAGAGTCTTGGCTTGTGAGTTGCGCCTTTCCAATCTGGCAGTTGCGGCTCTGCACCGTTTCTCATATTTGTGAGATTATTCCTTCCTTAAGTTTCCCTTCCGAAAGGCTTTCGTTCCTGAAGATGCACCGGTTCCTTTCTTTCCATATTTACCATATGATCATCCCTGGCACGAGATTCCAGCATAGGTTCACCATTTCATTTTTTTTGTAACTCTCATTCTAGTTATTGATGGTTGCGTAGATGTTACCTTAGGTTCTATTGGACTGGCGAAAGATGTATGTTGCCCAATCCCATATCTTCATTGTGTATTTACATTCATCTAAGAGATGATTCATTGTTTCTTCCTTAGATTGACAGAGGTGGCAACGTGATGGGCCTATGAAATCCCTTTTCCTTAGGTTTTCCCAAGTTAGAATTCGGTTGTGCAGAACTAGCCATTTGAATATTTTGATTTTTGGCCACTGGGGGTTGCCCCAAATCTTTCCCCACTGTTGCGTTGGGTCTTCTTGGTCCTGGTCCACGATGTAGTTTTGTGCTCCCTTTAAGTTGAAATCCCTGCCATTTTTCCTGCCCCATCTTAGTTGGTTCTCTTCTTCTGAGATTACAATTTTCCTTTTCCCCAATTGCTCCTCCACCTCTTTCGTTATTGTTGCAATCCATTCTATGTTTTGTGGATTGTGTTTGTCCCAATTCCTCCATCTGTTGCGGTTATTTTCTTGTTTCCAGTAGTGACAGATTTTGATTTTTCCTTGCGCGGTCATCGCCTATTGGATTTCCTCCCTATCCGGATTTTCCATTCTGGGTTCCTATTGCCATGCATCCTCCCAAAATATGGATGTTTTACCATTCCTCACTTCCCAGAAGCTGTGTTTCTGGATCCAGGTTTTGTTGCGCCAGTCTAGATTCCAAATGGTTGATCCCTCCCTTGTGCTCATAAAACAAATTCGATCATGGTCGTTGATGTCTGAGGCATACTTGGCCTTCCAGAGGGTTTCCCACGGTGTTGACTTTTCCTTGACCCATCTCCACCAGAGTTTCTCCCCGTAGGCTTCGTTGGTTACATGTGGGTCTTGTAACCCTAGACCTCCTTTGCATTTAGGTTTGCAAACCTTCTCCCAAGCCACAAGGGCCCATTTTTTCTTTCTCTCTGCTCCTCACCATAGGAAGTCCCTTTAGATGGATCTTATTTTTTGGAGTATTCCTTTGGGGTCAGGAAACACTGACAACATATAGGTCGGAATTGCTTGCAGAACCGCTTTGGTCAAGATAAGTCTCCTCGCTAGGTTGAGGGATCTGTAAGTCCAATTTTTCACCCTCTCTTGTAGTTTTTTTATCACTCCTTCCCATGTTTCCATTTTGCATGCTCTGTCCGTCAGGGGGATTCCCAAGTATTTCGTTGGGATCGTTTTGCATTCAAACCCCAAAATATTTTCCTTGTTTCTTTGAATTGTTGGGTTGGTGTTAAAGAAATAGATAATGGATTTGGAGTGATTGATCTTCATTCCCAAGGCTTCCCCAAACTCTTCTAAGATTATTTTATAGTCTTTCGCTTCCTTGACCGTGGGTGTGCCATGGAGGAAGGTGTCATCAACGAACTGTTAGAGCATGGAGGTAGGGCAGTTTTCGAAAGGTTTGATGCCTGTTATTTCTCCTGTTGCAGTTGCGCTTTTTATGCTTCTACTGAGTCCTTACATCATCAGAATGAACAGGAAGGGTGATAGCGGGTCTCCTTGTCTGATGCCTCTTGAATGGCAGAAGGTTTTGGCTGGGGCTCCATTGATTAAAAGTGAGTAACTTTCCGTAGAGACTAGGATGACAATCCAGTTGATCCAGTGTTGTGCAAAGCCAAAAGCTTCCAGAGCCTTGACCATATAGTGCTAGCTAATTTTTTCATAAGCCTTTGCTAGGTCAAGTTGGATTATCATCCCCCCTCTCCTCTGGATTTTCTGTGTGTATCAGCTCATGGGCATGGATGATGTTGTCCACAATTTGTCTCCCTTCTACATAACCCACATGTTCCTGTGAAATCAGTGTGGGTAGGAGAGGTTTCAGTCTGTTGGCTATGACTTTGGAGATTATCTTGTAAACCACAGTGCATAACTCTATGGGTCTGTAGTGGTCTGTAGTCCTTGCTTCATTTTCTTTGGGGATTAGAGTTATCATTGTGGCATTTAGCGCTTTCAGAATGGAGGCTGAGCATCTGGAATCTTCCACCACCCCATGAATGTCATGTTTGACCACTTCCCAATAGGCTTTGAAAAATTCCATTGTGAAACCATATGGACCTGGGGCCTTTCCATTGGGCATCTCCTGGACAACTTGGTCAATTTCCTCCTTAGTGATGGGTTTGTTTAGGTTGATATTTTGTTCCTCAATAAATAGCCTGGGGATGTGTTGAGTTATCCTTTGTATGGCCTCCACTCGGTCCTGGTTGGGTTCCTAGGCTATCCCATGGAAGTGGTTTACCAATATGTTTTCAATCTCCTTGTGTGACTCTCTCTAGATCCCATCCTGATCCCAAATTTTCAGGATTTTGTTGTGGGTTCTTCTAGCAATGGTTGTTCTATGAAAAAACTTTGTGTTCCTCTCCCCTTCCTTTAGCCACCTGATTCTGGACTTTTGGTGCCATAGAGTCTCTTCCTGCTGGCATCTTGCTTCCCATTCCTGGGTCATTTGGATCTCTTCCTTTTCCCGATCCTCTGTATATCCCTTGTCTATGCATATTTCCTGGAGTTTCCTCATTCTGTATTCAATGTTTTTTTTACCTTGGTTTATGTTTCCAAAGATTTCCTTGTTCCACTCCTTGAGTTTATGTTTGATGTACCTGAGTTTCTTATAGAGATTGAAAATCCTTGTCCCTTGCTCTGGTTTTTGCTCCCGCCACCATTGGATGATGTTCTCCTTGAAGGTGGGATGTTCGATCCAAAATTTCTCGAATTTGAAGGGTCTATTCTTCGGAGTGGTTTGTAAGTTTTCTTCCAGTTGGACTGA
The DNA here is from genome assembly GCA_009831015.1 of Picea engelmannii. Lineage (NCBI taxonomy): Eukaryota > Viridiplantae > Streptophyta > Pinopsida > Pinales > Pinaceae > Picea > Picea engelmannii. The sequence goes on from ML810662.1 coordinate 285,070, forward strand.
CCAGTGGTCTAAACCCCCCCAGGGAAGGATGTTGTAATATAAATTTAAACCCTGTAGAATGATGGACTCTGACACTAAGAATCTGTATAGCCTCATCGCTATTTGAGGTTGATTTATCCGTTTGTTGTTCCATGTGAATTGGCCATTACTGGTTTTGATGTCCACCATCTCCATTGTGTCAATGAAAGATGAAAAATATTCCACATCTCTATCCAATATCCTAGTGCCTCCTTTTCTTTCCGCAAGTGTCGTGATGATGTTGAAATCCCCGGCCAGGATCCAGTGGAGGTTGTGGGAGCGGGCTTTTAGGTTTTCTAGTTCTAAGAGCATTCTTCTCTTTTCTTCTAGTATCTGGGGACCATACACATTAGTGCATAGAATCACCTCCGTGTTACCTATGATTTGCATGCTAACCAAAAGTGTGTGTCTGGTGGCTTTGGCTGCTAGTAGATTCATCACTTGTGGGTTCCACAAAGTGAGAATATCGCCTGCCATCTATTGTCCCTCGACAACCAACGTCTTGTACTTTCTCCATTGTTTTTGTTGATTGTTTCCATTATGTCTACAGTACAGTTTGTCTCTTGGATGAAACAAAGGTCTGATTGTTCCTTCCTCGGTATGTTTTTAAGGATTATTTTCTTTCGTGGGTTGTTTAGGAATCTAATATTCCAGGTTATAATATTCATTTAAACATGTGGGGGGGATTTGGAAAAGATATTTTTGATCTTACCTGAGTTTATCAACAGAGCTCCTAGTTCCTGCAGGGCTACGCTGTTTGATTTCCTGCCTTTCTTCCTTCTCATCTGCTTGGGTGAGAGCTGTGGTTGTCCCTCGCTTGCTTTGATTCCTAGGTGTCCTATATCCCCATGCGTTTTCTTGAGCCCTCTAGATTTTTCTTCCTCCCTTAGGAGGAATAGGTATTGGATACGATCTAGTTGCTTCGCTGGTACATTGTCTACGCCCTGTGTTTTCCATTGCTCCAGTATGTTCGGGAGATCTATGCCTTCCCTTTCCATGATATATCTGAGATCAAGATATTTTGTACCTACCTCACTTGGTGTCATTTCCACATCTCCATCTACCTCCTACATGGGGGTGTTCGCATCTCTGGTTTCTTCATCCATAAGAGTTGCACTATCCCTATGTTCCATATTATTGCTTGGATTGTTTGTGTTCTCATTTGGGGCTTGTTCCTTAGCTTCTTTGGATTTTGCCTTTTCCTTTCCTCCTTATTCCCCTTTGTTGGTTTTGTCCCACCCTTCCATTCGAGTCCTGACTTCTGGGTTGCTTCTCGTTGGGGATTTAATTGGTTTCTTGTTTTCTCTGTTTCTATGGTTCGGCTTGATAAACCCATCCTCATCCTGTTGTATTTTGGTGTTTTCCGCTTCTTGTTTTTTATTGAGAGGGAATTATATGAATAGGTGTCCATCTTCATGGCATCTTCTGCATTTGAATGGGATCTTCTCATAGTCGATGCTTTGTATACATTCCTCATCCCTGAATTCCAAGCTTATGGCTTCTGGGAGTGCCCCTGAAACATCCATCTCTATGCAGATTCTCGTGTAGGAGGTATATCTCTATTTTATGGTTGCTTCCGATGTCTTCACATATTTCCCAAGTTTTTTCCTGATTGCTTTGAGGGTGGAGGGTAGCCAGTAGTCTAGCAGCAAAGAGTAAAGCCTCAACTAGACAGGTACATTCTTGAAGGTTTCTTTCTTTGGGGAGAAGTTTTTCCTTCCATGGCTGCATGTACAGTCCCGATGAGGCATGGAAGTATGAACTCCCCCTCAAATATTATATCCCTATCCTCCAAGTTCATGAAGACTGCTGTGAAGAAGCCTTTCAAACCCAAGTGGAATTCCACTTCCCCTATTGGCTTCCATTGGTATTTTATCCAATTGCGCAACGTTCTTTCTGTGGGCCACAAACCCATCAACTTGCAAATTATTGCATGCGTCGTCATATGGTCCCGGAAGAGTTGTCGTTTGTGGATTTTCTAGTATCACCTTGGGTATCAGAGTTGTTTTAGGTTTACACGGATTGCGCCCTTGTACCCCATTGGGGTTCATGGTATCTTGCCCATTATTCTGGGTTTCTCTGGCTTCTTCCTCCATGGGATCCATTTTTTCTTGGTTTCTTTCCTAATACTTTTTCGGTCCCGATCCTGAGGTGCTCGTCACTGGTTCCTTGAAAACTCTGCTTCATGGGCCTTTCCCCCTATCCACCACTACCTGCTTGTAAGAGGGGGTTCCACTACTGCCCCCTTTGGTAACCATGTTGTGCTCTATTGTGTCTCCGACTGTCAAACCCTAGCTTGTTGTTGCTCCCGTTAATGGATGTGTATTCGTTATTATTTATGTATTGATTAGTTATGAGCACAAAGCCCTATCCTACTAGTTTCAAGGCCTACCCTATCCAATAGGTTGAAATTGATTTTTATTCATTATTATTTATTTATTTATTAGTTATGAGCACAAAGCCCTATCCTAATAGTTTCAAGGCTTACCCTATCCAATAGGTTGAAAGTCCAATTTAAAATTTGTCCAACCCAATTGTAAAAAAAGGAAATTTTTCTTTAATAAAATTGTCCCATGGGGCGTCCAGACTCTACTGAGTCTCGCACAATCCTGGTGACAACATCCCACTCATGGGTGGATCGTTCTTCCATCCAATATTGGGGTTGGCCTGGACCTAGGCTCAACCTAGCTTGAAAAAAAAAGCAGGGAATGAAAATTATGTATATTGTATAATTTAAAAAAATCGAAGATAAGGATTTAATTGTTTAACATAGAAATTTGAAAAATTGTCCAACCCAATTGAAAAAGGAAAATTTGCTTCATTTTATATTTTATAAGTGGGATGAAAATTGTATATACATTGTATAACTTAAAAAAAATGAAGATAAGGATTTAATTGTGTAATATAGAAATTTGAGAGTGAAGAGTTAAATATGTAGAAATTTGAGTGGACCTAGTGGTTAAGAACATGTATTTCCTTCTAGGAGGTTATAGGTTCAAATCCAAAGTGGGTAGGGTATGTAGACCTTTGTAGAAAGAAAAATAAATCTCAAATTTTTGAAAAGGGTGAATAGGAGTGTTCAAGAGAATCGGGGATCGACATGTGGGAAAAGTGATAGGGAACATGGGTGTCCTCTCGCTTGATGTGCCCCTCTAGGAAAGTGTGTCACCTCATGATAGTGTAGTCCCCAAGAAATCCAGTAAAGTTTGTTAGAGTAGTTGCATATTTTATCCCTCGAGTCATGTGTATTGTATTATTTATCATTTCTTCATCCTTCGAGCTACATGTATTTGCATTATTTATAATTTTTTTCAGCCTTCAATCTCTGTGCAAGTAGTTTATTATTTATTTCAGTTCGACATTTAATTTGAGTGGACCCTTTGTGAAACTATAAAAAGGCCTTTGGCTAGATTGATGAGGCTAAGAACTATGTTTTGATGTCTTCTATTTATGGTTTTCTCTTTAGATCAACTAGAGCGCTTCTCTATCTTTGTCTCTTATTCAAATCTCAACCACCTTGTGCTTTATCATTTGGGATCGGAACCTATGATCCAAGCCTACACTTTTCACACAAGCTTTGGGTTAATTAAGGTCCATCCTCCACCCCAAAAAATCTTGCATTCATCTTGTTCTATTGTCTTATTTCCCACCCAAACTATATCCCCCATCCCCACACATGAAATTCTTGCAAATAGGTTTCTCTTGGATCTATGCCTTCCTCAAATTCTCATCTTTAGTTTTTCTTGGGTTCCTTTTAGAAACCACTCTCTCATCCCAAGCACCCTCTCTTGTAGATATGTTTCTGTGTCTTCTTCAACCCCTCATCTACAATACTGTTTTGGGATTTTTGGAGGATACCCTCCCACACTAGTCACTTTCTTGACAAGTAAAAATCGTTGGGTGGAGGGGGTCTCATATACCAATTTGGTGTTTGGATTTTCCATGACCTTAAAAATATATTATATTATATTATATTATATATTGATTGGTTATGAGCACAGAGCCTTATCGTGCTAATTTCAAGGCCTACCATATTCAATAGGTTGAAATAAATTTTTATTCGTTATTTTCCCAATTATTATATTTGTAATGGATGCGTATTCATTATTATTTATGTATTGATTAGTTATGAGCACAAAGCTCTATCCTACTAGCTTCAAGGCCTACCATATCCAATAGGTTGAAATTTATTTTTATTCATTATTATTTATTTATTTATTAGTTATGAGTACAAATCCCTATCTTACTAGTTTCAAGGCCTACCCTATCCAATAGGTTGAAAGTTCTATTTAAAACTTGTCCAACCCAATTGTAAGAAAAGGAAAATTTTCTTTTATAAAATTGTCCCATGGGGCATCCAGACTCAACCGAGTCTCTCACAATCCTGGTGACAACATCCCACTCATGGGTGGATCGTTCTTCCTTCCAATATTGGGGCTGGCCCTGGCCTAGGCTCAACCTAGCTTGAAAAAAAAAAGTGGGGACTGAAAATTATGTATATTGTATAATTTTAAAAAATCAAAGATAATGATTTATTGTGTAACATAGAAATTTGAAAAATTGTCCAACTCGATTGAAAAAGGAAAATTTGATTCATTTTATATTATAAGTGGGATGAAAATTGTATATACATTGTATAACTTTAAAAAAATGAAGATAAGGATTTAATTGTGTAATATAGAAATTTGAGAGTGAAGAGTTATATACATAGAAATTTGAGTGGGCCTAGTGGTTAAGAACATGTATTTCCTTCTAGGAGGTTATAGGTTCAAATCCAAAGGGGGTAGAGTATATAGACCTTTGTAGAAAGAAAAATAAATTTCAAATTTTTGAAAAGGGTGAATAGGATTGTTGAAGCGAATCGGGGATCGACATGTGAGACAAGTGATAGGGAACATGGGTGTCCTCTCGCTTGATGTGCCCCTCTAGGAAAGTGCATCACCTCATGATAGTACAGTCCCCCGGAAATCCAGTAAATTTTGTTAGAGTAGTTGCACATTTTAACCCTTGAGTTATGTGTATTGTATTATTTATCATTTCTACATCCTTCAAGCTACATGTATTTGCATTATTTATAATTTTTTTCAGCCTTCAATCTCTGTGCAATTAGTTTATTATTTCTTTCATTTCGACATTTAATTTGAGTGGACCCTTTGTAAAACTATAAAAGGGCCTTTGTCTAGATTGATGGGGCTAAGCACTATGTTTTGATCTCTTCTATTTATGGGTTTCTCTTTAGATCAACTAGAGCGCTTCTCTCTCTTTGTCTCTTATTCAAATCTTAAGCACCTTGAGCTTTATCATTTGGGATCAGAACCTATGATCCAAGAATACACTTTTCACACAAGATTTGGGTTAATTAAGTTCCATCCTCCACCCCAACAAATCTTTCATTAATCTTATTCTCTTGGCTTATTTCCCACCCAAACTATATCACCCATCCCCACACATGAAATTCTTTCAAATAGGTTTCTCTTGGATCTATGCCTTCCTCAAATTCTCATCTTTAGTTTTTCTTGGGTTACATTTAGCAACCACTCTCTCATCCCAAGCACCCTCTCTTGTAGATATGTTTATGCGTCTTCTTCAACCCCTCATCTACAATAGTGTTTTGGGATTTTTGGAGGATGCCCTCCCACACTAGTCACTTTCTTGACAAATCAACTTATTTGGCATTCTCCCTAGCTAGCTTCTTAGCCTAGGGTTTCCATTATTCTTCAATATTCAACTCTTCCCTACATTGACATACCAATATTTCTCTCACATAATGTCTCCCCACAAAGATACCTCTTAAGATGAGGAATAATCCTCTCTCTTTACCATAGTCGCTTTCGGGGAAAAATCCCCTACAATAGTGGACTTACTGAAGAAAATCTATGACTGTAAAGAAAGAAAATTATAAAGAGAACACACAACAATGATATTATAATTGATTCAATTTAAATAACTAACTATCTTGAGGAGAAGAAGGATAAACTCACACACAATCTTGTGTTCGATGTCATTCCAGGATTTTGGAATCTCCTCACTCTTTTTTGATAGTTTCCCCTGCAACCTGCAAGAAATTCAAGCATACAAGCCTATGCAGAGAGGTAGTTATACTAATAACTAGTCATTAGTCCAATTAAATGTAAAGGAATAATCAAAGCAACTAGTGTTCTACACAACATATATGAAATGATTGCAAATTAAACATTACAAACACAATGTTTTTCGAAGGAATGAGTTTCTAATAAATATTCAACAGTTTTGGTAGTTACATTGTCTACCTATCTTGTGCAGCCTTTCCCTATGGAAAGAAACTTCGGGTCCCTCCACCCAAGATCATGCTATAAAGGCTGGTCTTGACCTTTGATCCACCAACAGACTCATGGAGAATGTAAGGTAGACTCCTAGTCAAATAGGAAGGTGATCAAAGAAGGATGGAAACAAGGGTTTCCAAGTCAGTAACCGGCAGAAATAAGGAGGCATACGGGCTTACAAATATGGTGGGTGTATCCAAATGGATATTTTCTTTGGTATGCAATGAATCATTACCTTTCTCCTTGGACCAAATTCTCTATTTAATTCGTCTCTAGTTGGTTAGAGAAAATTGCGTATAGGTAAAAGGAGTTAGGAAACTAACCAAACTTGTAACTCAACATTTAAGTAGGAAAAAATATTTTTTAAGCATTTATTAACATGTATGTGACTTTCCTAGGATAAACCCACATACACGCCTATTGCATAACTACCAATGCGCGTACAAGCTCCAAAAAAGTTTTTTTTAGAAGATCTTAATGAGATATGGGGAAGAGTTGTCTGGAAATAGGATAGGGATTAGGCCAATAAGAGCATCAATGCTTCAATCATGGAAATTGGGGATATAATAGATGCCCCATAATGTGTGAGGTAAGAATATCAATTGATGGCAAAAATACATTATAAGTATTCAAAGATAAATAATCCAGGGTGAAGGTCACTAGAATCCAATCTAAGGACAACAACCAACAACAAAAACAAGTCAGAAAACTCAATTCCCAAGGCGGACAGACCCATGCTCAGGTGTGATTATAAGCATGGTCACAAATGAAGTACATTGTGGATCCATGAAGAATGTATATATAGAAAGAAGTGATCATGGCCATGAAATAGATACATGGTGGATCCATGTCAAAAATAGATCATAGCCACGAAAGAGATTCACAGTGGATCTATGTCTCAAAATCAATGAAGGATATATAGAGGCAAGGACTGGATAACTGATCCTTCACAAGTACCAATGTAAGGAATGGTACTATAGAATCACAACTCAAGAAACAACATAAAAGAGGGGATGCCACTACATTCTCAAGGTCTTCAAAGTAATCATCGTGGTACAAATATACACTATGCGAATAAATGTGTTGAAGTTGAACACAATGAGACATCGTTTGATTTCCAGTCATTGATGTATACCGTTAACAAACGAGATACAACCCATTGATAATGATAATGGGAATCAAGGTACATAGTACAATCTAACAAGTGTGAATAGAGGATTTGATGTTGAACACCTAGTAGAATCTATAGATTAGGGGACATTGATGTATTCCCATTTTCAATAGCAAGGGAACCTGCCACTAGTGACTACAAACCCCAAGGTAGTAATAATGCCTCTAGATCCATGTCCCATAGCAATATGCACTGAAGTCAATAGGAAGAGATCTGCTGGAAAGAGGGAATTAAGACATCCCCCATCAACTAGCACAGGGAGTAACAGAAAGCCAAATATTTGGAAGGAATCAGATGAAATATTGAAAGGACCACCAAAAGTACGTCTCCCACATGCACAAGATGTAAACATCTCATGAAAGAGACCCTTTGAATAACAACCAATAATGAAGATTGTCGACAAAGCCGAGGAAACCACCAATGGGGACAAATGGAATCCAAGGTACTACACGAATATCAATGTGCGAATAATGATCTTGTCGTTGAACACAAGGTAAACCACTCAATCAAAAACCAATGATGGAATGACATATGTTGAGAAAAAGGACACATATCAATGATGTAAATAGGGTCAGGGTGAAAATCTCGGTCAAACTCTCAGAGCAATGTGTCGTAGTCGATAAGAGATTAACTCATCGACATGAAGTCGATGGGGACCCTCCAGACCAGCACGAGTATAGGACAAAGATATTTTTTATTATGAGAAGTAATTGACATACGGGAAGGCCGACTTGCAAAGCCAAGAATTTTGTAGAATGGCCGACATAGGTTGAAACTTCCTCTGAACAAGAACATAACACAATATGTGACTTACACAACATCGACTAAAAATGAACATTGACATTAGTAAATGATGTAGGAGGCAAGGAAATAATATCCATAGTGATTAGAATAATAACCAGGTAAAGGAGTAAAAACTATGTGTAATTGGTTCAGTTTCCTAAAGTCATACTAACCCAATTTGTTGAGACAAGACTCAAAACTTTGTGCTTTGTTCATAGGTAACTTGACTCCTACCAATAATGGTAAAGACGACTCATTCCCATGCTCTTTTTTTTATTATTTTATTTTTTGTCTTTTTCATATTATGAAATCTTGAAAAAGAGTAAAAGAATTATATAATAAAGTGGAGGAAACATTTTTTGCGAACAAGAAAACTAGTTCCAAATGCACGGAACATACTTATGCTCAATGCAAGGAAACACATGCAGGATATGGATAATTGGGGGAATTTTTCCTCCAGGGATATAGGTGTCAAGTCATAAAAGAAAAAAATTGCAAAGCTATAAACTAACAAGAATGCATAAGAGGATGAATGACAACAAGTTGGAGTCGACAATAGGCTCAAAAGTGTGGGCAGTAAGTATGCAATCCAGTTACAACTTGAACACAAAAGTATGGGAGCCTCACGAGTAAATAGCCAGAATACGAAAGAGAAGAAGTTATGAGGCTTCAACACAAAGTCATGGCAGGACTAAATAGGGCTCTTGAGCCTATGAAAGTACTTCAGTATGGGCGCCAAACTGCAAACAAGGTTCTAACTAGGTCTCCCATGAACGATAGACTCTACCACATGAATTAAAACACTTCTAAACAACAAATAAGGTTCCATGTCGTAACTAAGTGGGGCCAATCCTAAGGGAAAATGAAACAGGTAATGGATAATGCAAAAATGCATGAAGGGGAAAATATAACCTATATTCTAGTTTCGAGATCATTACTTGTCAAAATGGATCGACATGGTAAAAGGACACCAAATAAAACACCTCCAAAGTCTTGTATATAAGACCAACAACACTCATCCAGAAGTTAATAAGTCCAATATAGAAACCTATGATAATAACAAATGCCATGGAATACAAAACTTGAAAACAAGAAACCCTAAAAGTACAATATGTACAAAGAACCACACAACCTTGCAGCTTATGCATAATACTTCTTCATGTAGAACTCATTACTAGGATCAGGCCAAGGGTTCTTCGGTAACCAAATTGTAAATCTTCCAGTTAAAAAATAGGTCAAAAATCCATAATCGTAGCTTCAAGGATAGCCTCATTAGAAGGAAACTCAACATCCAAAAAACCATGTAAACTGGGACTCGAAGACTCAACAATACCAGGGATCGAGGTCTCACAAATAGTAAAATCGGATTCAAGAGGAAACGTTGGATTTCTCGGGATAAAATGGGAAAGTAAAGGCTCACATGCCCCCATTGGATACAACACTTGATTAATCGTCGAGACCTTGTCTTGAGAAGGCCAACATGACTGTAAAGGATCCTTCTCAGAAGCAATTGAACATTGAGGATAAGACGCCACATAATTCACCCATGGCGGGGAAGAGTCTACTTTAACACTAGGAACATACAAAGGAGAAACCTGAGCTAAATTTGAACTAGGATGGTGATTTTCAGATGAAAGTTGATCAATAGTGACAATGCTTCCATTGTGAGGGAAATGCATCACATGAAAGAATGTAGACACCACAAAATTCATAGCATAACCATAATCACACCCAAGAAGCATATTGAAGTCTAAAGGGCCTAGCACCACTAAAATATCGACTAGGATAGTCTTCCCACCTAACGTTGTAGGAAACTCAGGAAGAATCCCCAAACATTCACTAGGTCTTCTGTTGAAATCCAACAACTCATTGGTAGCTGACACAAGCTTGGGTGAACCCAAAGCTTTCCAAGTCGAGGAGGATAAAATAGTTGTAGAGGATCCTACATGACCATTATCTGGAAAGGTGCAGAAGAAGGAAGGTGAGGCTCAACAAGATCATTCCAATAAAAGGAAACTAACCTAAAACTTGGAGGGAGCATACTTGAAAAGAGTGGAATTCCCCCTTGTTCGGAAGGTACTAAACTAGAAATTATAAATACATAGTCGAAAGATGCATCACTCCCCAAAATAATATTGGGATCGACTGAATATTGCATCGACGATATCACTTCCTTAGACTCATCACTCTCTAAGAGAAGAGTGGGATAGACCAAATATTGCATCGACATGACCACTTCCTCAACCAATGGTTGAATAGTCTGCGAGACAACATGGTCAAAAGATGCATCACCCCCCAAAAGAAGAGTGGGATTAGCCAAAGGTTGCATCGACATGACCACTTCATCAACCATTGGTTGAATATTTTGTTGGGAAACTGAAGATGACTCAGAAATAGAAGGGCCATCAGAAAAGGACCACAATCTTAGTACCTTTGGAATAGTAGAGCTCATATGAGTAAGATGATCTCCCTTTCAAAGTTACAAGGGAATTTGGGCTTACATCCTATTCGTCTAGGATTCTCAATAGTATTGATGCCCCCAACATGACTTGTAGTGGTTGGTGACATGTCTCCAACATGACTTGCAGAGGTTGGTGACATTTTTCCATTATGGCTAGTAATGACTAGACTCATGCCCTCATCATGCCTTGTATAGGTTGGTTTCTTGTCTTCGACATGACTCATAGAGGTTGGGTATAGGTCTCCAACATGACTCACAGAGGTTGGTGACTTAATGCTGGTATGATTCACAATGACGATTGGATTTGCGTTCCCAACATGACTCACAGAGGCTAGTTTATTTTCTTCAACATGACTCACAAAGGTTGTTGACATTATGTCAGTATGACTAGCAGTGATTGGACTTACGCTCCCAACATGAGTCACAGAGGCCGGTTTCTTGCCTCTAGAATGACTAGTAGAGGCTGGTGTCAGATCTACAACATGACTAGTATAGGTTGGTGGCTTCTTCTTCTTACTCTTCCTCTTCCTATTCTTTTTAAACTTCTGGTTAATAGTATCTAGACTTTCACCATAAGAGAGAGAAGGAGGAGGAGTATACTTCATAGATGAAGAGGGTAAAGGATCAACATCCATTCGATGCCTATGACATAAGGTTATTATCTAAGAAGCATCAAGATCATTTGGAACATTCATGGTGGTCCACAACCAAACCGATAGTACTACATTCAACCCAGGAATGTTCAAGTGGCCATCAAGGGGGAACCAAAGTTTCCAAAGAAAGGAAAAGCACAAGAATCCCCTTGGGTAGGGGTGAAATTTATCCACAACGTTCTTATGCACAAGTTCATCCCTTGTGGGATTGTTCATGTTCAACAAATTCTCAAACACTGACTCTGACGAACTAGTGGTATAAGAACCCATGCATTCTAGGAGGTGGATCCATGCTTTCAAGAGAAATACCATGGGTCCTTCCCAATCAACAGAGCGATTGGTCGATCACCTTGAATCAATGATCAAAAAGAGGTGATATAGACACAACCTAAGACCAACTATACAAAGTAACACTCCACTAAAACTTCCTAAGAGAAAAATCCAAACAAACAACTTATTAAAAACTTTAGGCGAGGTGGATAAGGTCTTGACTCCAAAGCAATGAAAAAGTGGAAAGGGACCTTTCAGAAATCAACACGGTTTGATCAAGTCTCGAGACTGATGAATGAAGGAGTGAGAAGTAGTTACCCTGACCTCCAATTATCATACCTACTCGGTGCAAGTACCCTCGTTTTGTGAGGCACCTTCCAAGTGTATTGATAGCATGATGCGATGTTTTCCTTAGGTACCACGGGAAACCCTCTACATTCACTTTTGAGAAACCTAGGAAAAGAAACTACGGATACCAACTCGCAGTCAATGTCCAAGGGGTATAGTCGACACTTAGGATCAAACATATGGGTAGGGTGTTGGAGCCGGAAGTCACTCCTGGATTGCTTGCAGGAGCAGAGCCCGACACCCATCAGTTTAATGTCACGATTTGTTTGAAAGGGGGTGATCAAATGGAAGAAAACTCGGAACAGCCGTATCAACTCAAAAACTAGGCCAGGCATGCATGAACGAGTGAGGTCTTGATAAACTTCAAACAATGAGTTGCAATAAAGGGTGAGTAGGGGGAAGACTTCGTAAGAAGGGTGCAAGGGTCTGTTGTAGGCATCAAGCTTCTAACAGACTGTGAAAGCAGGCATCTAAAAGCAAGATATTCTTACTTCCAAATGCGGGAAACCAAAGAAAATAGCAATGCAACAATAAATCATTTATCATAACAGAACTGTGTTAATCCATGCGAAGCATTCGATCATGAACTCTCTAGCCAGAGATGAAACATAGATGGAAAAGGAAAACTGTCTGTCATAAACCAAGAAGTCTCAAACACTGATACATAACCCAGAAAGCTAGAATATTTACTGAAACTTTATAGTCCGGAGCTTAGCTCTACCATCGATAGATACAAAAATGGCAAAAACGCCTACATATACTCGAAACAACAACAGCAGCGGGACTGAGATATGGCATTGAAAGCTTTGCGTCTGCATGGCTTCTGACAGTCAACCTCTGAAAGATTGTGCAACTTATGTCAGACACAATCTGGCTCTTTGACAGCTCCAACAGCGAATCGACGTGCCTTAAATTCATGGCCGTGCTTTCCCATTATGGCGGAGAAGATGTCTAACCACCACCAACCGCTTCAATAACTGCTTCATAGGGATTGAGGACGACCTGGCCAACTTGGCATCTTTGGGACGTGGAAGGCTTCTTGCGCTGCCACCTGGAATAACTGAAAGGTTTGATGGATATGCATGGAGGCCGACACGGAAGGTGGGGCACGGGAATGGAGTGATGGGGTGTGCGAAGGGTGACAGAGGATAGTTCATGGCGAAAGACCTCAAGAGGAAGGAGGGAAGACGAGAGATAACGAACTCGCCTTTTGGTGAAGGGATGACGAGGAAAAGAGCAGGACACATGGCGAGCGGCAAGTGGATGATGAGAAGGAGGGAGGACCACGTGGACCAAAGAGGGGAGGTGGATGGATGACACGTGGCAGCAGGAGAAAGGTGGAAAGGAGGATGACATGATGGGGGAAAGGGACCACGCCAGTTAAACCCAGAGCGACTGAGAAGGATGGGGCTGTCTAAGCGCTGTTGATCCGGGCGCTGTAATCTCGGCCGTTGGAAGTTGCTTGCTCGATTCTGGACCCCCCCCCCTCTTCTTAAAGGTAGAAAGGAAAGGGGGGTCCGGAATGGTCTTTATCGCCGT
>ML810663.1:10780-28217 GCA_009831015.1 Picea engelmannii
TTCCAAACCCTAGACTTGTTAAGTTGCATAAGGTTTTGAGCATTTGTTTGGGTTTAGGGAGGTTTAATGCACATGTTTGGGTGTTTTAATTATTATATGTGATTTACGTATTATGATGCATGTGACTTATAGACCCCTCGAGGTCCCAGTGAATAGGTACATGGAGAGATGACTAGCTCGAACCTTCATGAGGGCTCAAATCCCATTTGATGGATGTTGAGACCCCAGTGAGAGGGCATGATGAAGATGAAGGGGTTCTTCCAAGAAGAGGAAGGGTTTTTCCTTTGGAAGAACTTTGGTGGACCTAGACCCAAGCGGATGTGTCTTTTCCATGTGAATGTTCGCCTTTGGAAGCATTGCACGTCACCCATGCAACCCTGGACATTTCTACATGGAGTGGTTGTCACCTTGGGGGTAATCATGAGGTTATTTGCACGTGTCGATAGGGTTTTGGCCTTTGAAGGCCCAACGTTTCACTCAACATTCATTGACATAACATCACCCTTAAGAGGATCTTTAGATGCAAATTGATTTTATTTTGTCAGAATTTTTATTTTTTAGCAAATTGGCCAGGTCAACCCAACAATTTTAAATTTAAATTAATTTTGGGCCTAATTTGGTATATCTAACCGTCAACTTTTGCATTATGAAGTGCTTCCTCGATATTTTAAGAGAGAACGTGCTGGAGATATATGAAAATATATCTTATGATCCGACATATAAGGTTCCATGCCCATGTAATAACTTCCAATTTGCTGGTTTGCAGTGGGCGATATATTGGTTGTGCGGCTCAGTGTGATCATCAAGCTATTGGTAACGACGGGCTTAGTATACTTCCCATTCACTTTGACTACTATCAACTTGTGATTTACTATGGTGAAAGTGTTCCATGTTAAGGACTGCATAACACTCGTATAATATTGGCCCGATCCAAGTGTTTCATTAATGAACTTGTTACAATAATAACCTCATCAGCAGAAGGAGAAAATTAGTTGATGATCAAATAAACTATTCTCCTCAGGCCAGCATTGTAATTGGACTAAAAAATATCTATGACAACAAATACAACTTATGTAGATTTTACCTTCATGAAAGTTTTCTCTTTGATTAACTAAATATAGAAGCTTTCTGATGACTTGGGGACATCACCCTGCATCAAGTTGAGGATAATTGAAAACGTGAGCTTCATGCAGGACTACTCCGTTTTCAATCGTCTTGGCGTGAGATCTATTTTTCGTGCCACATAACAGTGCACAGGAAACCATACAAGAGGTATACATGAATCTGAACATAAGCGTATCAAAGAATGGATGAACTTGCTGTAGGACTTTTTATTTTACAGTACAAATCGTGGCAAGGCTCTATTGGAGGGACACTATCGATTCCGTTCCAGATAACATTCGTGACAGTAAGAAATTTGTTCAAATTAGCATCTTTTTTTTCAAACTTTACAACGCCTTCGGTTTTCAAGAGGTCAAAAAGCTGATAATATTATAGTCGTGAAGTAATCTGGCCAATGCTTTGTACAGTTTACATAGGGACGGAACCACACTTGCGTTGATAACCACGTTGTTTTGAGTTCATGTCTTCTTCATGTGGGGCGTCTATCACTCAAATAACTGAATATGAGCTTCCGACATGTCAACCTCTTGGATGCTCTTCCATGATAGTAATAATAAGAAGAATATTTACCAGCTGGAGATCACCATCGCTCCTAGGAAAATGTATGGCACCCACGAGAGGCATTACTACATCCCACATAGCACCATAGTTTGTAATGTGCAATTTGGATTCTGAAGTTGCAATCTCGTAAACATTAACTGCCACGATGTAGAATGCATGCTACCTCGTTATCATTCTCATGGTATTCATAAAAATCTAGAAAAGCATCAAATTCTTTAGAATCTTCATCATGAAAAGAATTAGAGCCTTCAGACCCAGACGGATTTTAAGTTCATCAATAACAGTATTCAAAACAATGTTGCGCATAACATCAAAATTGAGAGAACGCAAAAGGAGAAAACCACGATGGCTTGGAGTTGGGCGAGGTTTCATTCACTAATACCACATCATTTTTGCGAGAACAAACGAAGATTCCTTCAATAAAGATTGTGACGATTTCCAAAGCCAATAAACTATCTGTTCCAAAATTGAGTTCTTTGCCGATTAAAACTGTTGACCAAAATTGTGATCACAGTATGCCAACCAACAGATGTGTCGCTTACAATGATGTGCAAGATTAAACAACTTTAATGTAAGATTACTTCTTTAGGAATAAAAAAGCATATACAACATAGCATTTTCATTTATTATATTTCAATTTCCTGGATAGAATAATTTTTAACTCTTTTCTATATACGAGCTTACATGAGTGTGTTAGGGATATTGTGATATATATAGTGGTAGGAGGTGAATCATGGTATAATGATTTGTTTTGGTTATGGCATGGCATGGAATAATGCCAAAGTCATAATAATAATAAAAAAAAATGATATAACATTGTGCAGTAATGTCATAACTCAACAAATTCATGATTCATGAAATATATATGCGAAAAGTAAGTCATGAGTGTAAAATGTGATAGTGTGAGGAGTGGGAAAGACTTTTTAAAATGTGTAGTAGCCATTCAGTGAAATGGCACAGAGTTTTTTTTGGGTGAATAGTTTAAAATGAGAGGAAGCTTAGGAATTCTTTGTCGACTAAAACTATTGAACGAAATTGTGATCAATGTATGCCAACTAACATATGTGTGTTGCTTACAGTGATGTGCAAGATTAAGTAACTTTGGTTTATTAGAACAATGAAATAAAGTGTATGGGGATTAGAGATCAAACAATTGATGGTAGATATCAATATCCATTATACAACACGGGGAATAAATGAAAATTTAAATGATGTATGGTTTGGGACTTCGTGGAATAATTCCTAGAAAGCGAAGTGATGAGGGGTTTTTTTCCTGTGTATTAAAGACAACAAATAAAACTCTTACAACCTTTGACAAGAAGAATAGAAAGATGAATGATTTGTCACAAATGTGTGTTAAGGGAAAACTAAAATATAACAATGAGAATCCATGATGTGTATGCAGGAGCTATGTCAAGATGGTGAGGATGGAGAAAAGAAAAAATAAATAAAAAAAATTGGGAAGGACTAATGATTGTTTTAAGCAAGGATTTTTTCTTAGTGCATATGGTATCCAAACCAAGGAATTCCAACACATAACCAGACAACTTGGTTCCTGTTGTCCACCAAAATAATTGGTCTATCAATTAATCCTAATATACATATACATTTTCTAATCAATAACCATTGCTCCATCAAGTTCGAACATCAAATCAAAGTGATAAACAAAAAGGAAAAGAAAGCATATAACTGAAAGCAAAAGAAAAAGTTAAAAATAAAAGGAAATAAAATGAAGTAAACCAAAAACTTAATCTACCTATTTTGTTAAAAATTTGTCTTATTTATTTACATTTTTATATATACTCTTTTATTTATGTATAGGGGAAGAAGGATGCAATAACCTAGGACTCAAGTGGGATGATATTACAATCATGATTCATGACTTGGAATACTTTGTGCAAGAAAATCTCACTGACATGCCAACCAACAAATGCATAAGGCGACAAAGAATGAAATATCAAGACCCAAAATAAATTATTACCATCCTTCAATACATACCAATAGATTTATCAAATATAGGGTCAATAGACTTATCAAACATCATAATGCCATATGTTGCAATTTTCCTATCAAAAATAGGGTCATCATAATGCAAAGAAGATTCATATAAAGGATTAAAAAATATAGGAATTCCCTTAACCTCATCATCATCGTTGAAGGTAAGTGTTCACATATCAAGAGGAGTATGTGTGCAAATATCGAGCTCCTTGACTTATTTTAATTGAAACAATGGATTTGAAAAAGTATTATGCAATTCAAGATCTTGATCAACCTCATGAATATTTTCAAAACAAGACTCATCCCATATATCTATTGAATCGAAAGGGTTGTCATGCATTTGAGTTGACCATTCATTTGTAATATCATCAAATAAAAATGTATCATAAAGGGTATTAAAGAGGTCAAAATCAGCCTTTTTTTTTGCATAGTCATCTCCTCTAATGTATGTACATGAATGATAGGCTTGGGGTAAACCATGTTCTAGGGGTTGGTCTTGTCTATTAGTTACAAGAATGGTGGTATTGGAATGTGAGGGATGGACCAATCGTTGAGAATTATGATATGGTCATAGTCATCATAATGATCCAAACTCTTGATCACAAATAGTGAAGGCATTATAATTAGGCCCTATGAAAGAGGACTCCAAAGATCTCTTAAGGTAGGAATGATTTGAAGATTGTTATTCAAGGGAAAGAATGTGATCTTTTAAATTTTGGATGATGGGAATTAAGGATGACAAATATTTGTGCAAACTAGGAACACCAAAGGAGAAACCTATTCTACAGGATTTCTCTTCAAAATCAAGACAATTGGTTAAGTCTAGCTCCCTAGTTTGAACATTATTTTCCTCAAACCACCAATGATAAAGAGGAGGTAGAAGATCATAATAATGCAAGAGTGAAACTAAGTTGGTAGGATGAATGGAAATAGAAATTGAATTATAAAATTTGATAAATCTAATATTAAACGCAAGAATAATTTCACCTTCCTTCATGAAAAATTGATTAAATCTCTTAAGATTCTCATAAGGATTATCCAAATACCCAAAGGTAGAAGTCAACAAATAAGAAATTTTAAACTACGTGGAGATGCACTCATCAAGTATATTGGCAAACAAGGAAGTAGCATTACCTTGAAGGTAGTTCACAAACAAGAGCATGCAACTATCATTTTCATTAACTCCAAGAATGGTACAAGCATTATAAAATGCACAAAGATGTTCATCCACTGTAACGGGTCCATGACCATGAAATAAATGAAAATGTTTCTTGAACTTGTAATACACAGGGTTAATTGGGTAAACAATTTTCAAAGGGATAGGTACAAGCCAAGGGTCATTGTTTAGGTCTTCCTCAAATTCAGATATTTCATACATGCAAATGACTTTCCTAGGATTAGTAGTTGAAACCATGGGGTTACAACCACTACACATGCTTTCAATTTGTTGAGACATAGAAGTTTCAAGAGGATAAAAGATAACTTGAAAGAACTAAATCAAGACTAGGAAAGAACCATTGAATGATCCTCCCCAGCATGGTCGCAAAAATATGTTGATGCCAAAACAATAGTGTTTTGAAACCAACATCTCAACCTCCCATGAGGCTAGGAGGGAAGAAGCAGGAATGTTACCCTAGGTTTCAAGCCCCGAAAATAAAACATATTAGACCCTAACAACATAGAAGTCTAAGCATTAATATCTTATTTATACTTTGTGTAATTATTCAATTTTTATTAGTTTTGCAATTATATGAATTTTATGTTTCTGTTTATGTAAATTAAACCATGGTTGTTTCAAAATTATTAACACAATTGTAAAAAATTAATAGTTAAAGAAAAAAAAAACCATAAACAAACTTTGCATTTTGAAATTTTTTTATTTTTTTTGTATTTTTAATATATAAGTTTTTTTTTTCGTTTTTTTTTAATATAGAATGAAAATTAAAACAAAAGTTAGCGTGGAATTTAAAATACACACTTTCAAAACTAAATATAAACAAACTAAAGTTAACTAAGTTAATGACTCTAAGAATATGTTGAAATGAAATGTTTCCTTTTAAAATTATGTTTAGAAGGAGTTAACTTAAATAAAAGAAAGAAAAGGGAAGTTAATGGAAATTTAAAAGTACAGAAAATTAAAATAAATAGTTAAAAGAAGATATAAATGAAATGTGAATATGTGCATTGGAAATTATTTAAAAAAAATAAAATGAATTTACATTATTTTTATTTTTTTAACTTATGTGTTTTGAAAATTAAAAGAAAAGAAATAAACAATAAAATGAGAAAAATAAATTTCAGATCTTAAAAGAGTTTGATTTTTATTGTTAAATGAAATCTTCATACTTTTTCTTGGATTTTTTTAAGATTTCAAATCCTGAGTAGATTTGGACCAGAGTTGTTGTCTGAGTTGTTTGATAGAGTTTTTGGATTTTTTGAAGCTTTCAAATCTTGAGGTTGATAGTTCTAAATGGAGTTAGCCTCATACAATAGAATAGCCAAGTAGAAAAGAAAGTGAAAAAAGATTAAGTTGGACACTAAACAAAGTAATGGTGGTGAAACACAAAGAAAAAATCTCATGGACACAAGCAAAACGCAGCCTCACTTCAACCCTTTAGCTACTTTGCAAGGCGTCCCTCCTCTAAAAAGTTTTTTTCTCTCTAAAACAGGTTGTCTGTTGGTTGTTTTATAATGTTGGACGAGAATTTCCAACAGTTAAATATATATTACGATCCATTATATAAGGTTTCATGACCATGTAATAAATTCTAATTTGTTGGTTTGTTTGGTGATATATTGGTTGTCTACCTCAAAGTGATCATCATAAGTGATTGGTAACAACAGTCTTAGTATACTTCCCATTCACTTCGACTACAGTGATCTTGAGATTTTCTATGGTAAAGGTGTCCCATGTTAAGGACTACATAAAACTAGTATAACATTGGCCCAATCCAAGTGTTTCATTAATAAACTTGTCACAATAATAACCTCATTAGAAGAAGGAGAAAATACCTCGATGATCAAATAAATTATTCTCCTCAAACCAATGTTGTAATTAGACTGAAAATGCTCTGTGATAGCAAAGAAAACTTTAGTAGCTTCGACCTTGTTGAATTTTTTCTCTTTGATTAACTAAATATAGAAGCTTTATGATGACCTGGGGACATCACCCTACCTCAAGTTGAGGATCAATGAAAACGCAAGCTTCATGCAAGATTTCTCCCTTTTCAATCGTCTTGGCATGAGATCTATTTTTTGTGCCACATAACAGTCCACAGAAAACAATACAAGAGGTATACATGAATATGAACATGAGCGTATCAAAGAATGGATGAAATTGCAGTAGGACCTTATATTTTACAATTCAAATTGTGTCAGAGCTTTGTTGGAGAGACACTATTGATTTTTTTCTAGATAACATTCATGCTAGTAAGAACTTTGATCATATCAACATCTTTTTTTTTCAAACTTTACAGCTACTTTAGTTTTAAAGAGCTCAAAAAGTTCATAATATTATAGTCGTCAAGTAATTTTTCCAATGCTTTGTTCAGTTTGTAGAGGGATGTATCCACACTTTAAGTGATAACCATGTTGTTCTGAGTTCATGTCTTCTTCATGTGAGGCTTCTATCACTCAAATAACTGAATATGAGCTTCCAATGTATCAACCTCTTGGATGATCTACCATGATAGTAATAAGAAGAAGAATAATAAGCTTCCAATATGAGCTTCCAATGTATCAACCTCTTGGATGATCTACCATGATAGTAATAAGCTGGAGATATATACATCCATTGAAGAAAAGACATGATAATTCAGAGTACATTGTAGAAAAAATAGTTGTTTGAGACATATACAAGGTGCTTCTCTTTAAGAAAGAGTTACAATCATTCCTTTTGTGATTATAAACTGGAGATATTTAAACAATTGGTGGTCTAACTATCTAGATGGATTCTGGAATCATAGACAACTCTCGTTGTCTAGTTCGTGAAAAAATGAGAAGCAAGGAATATAATACAGAGAAGACGAAATGAGAAACAAGAATGAGCAGAGCGTAATTCATTAAGGGAAAAGAGATGAGATAAATAAGCTTCAGCAAATCCAGAAAATCAAGAAACAATCGTACAAATGTCTAGGACAGATGGAAGTGTACAATCACATACTATTGAGGTTACAGATATAATTAACACTCCCTCTTAAACTCAACAGTTACAAACATCAACACTGATAATGCCCAAGTGTTATCTCTGAAAATAAAAAAATGGATTTTCCTAGGGGCTTTGTAAAAATATCTGCGAGCTAATCTTGTGAGCCACATAATTGAAGTACGATGTCATCATTATTGACTAGATCGCGTATGAAGTGAAAGTGAGTGTCAATATCCTTTCTTTTCTTGTGAAACACATGGTTCTTAGATAAAGAAATTGTTGAGGTGTTGTCACAGAAGATAGGAGTTGGCTCTTTTTTTGTATGTGCCATATCATTCAATATTCATCTCATCCACAGAACCTAACAGGAAGTTGAGGTAGCAACGACATACTTTGCCTCTGCAAAATATATTGATACAATGTGTTTCTTCTTTGATTCCCACGAAATTAGGTTCGTGCCTAGGTGAAAAGCATGTCCTGAGGTGCTTTTACGACCATCTAGGATGCCTGCAAAATCACTATCTATGTAACCAGAGAGATGATTATTATCAGACTGAGTGTACCATAAGCCAAAATTGAGAGTGCTTGCAACATATCTCAGAATGTTTTTCGCCATCTTCCAGTGAGAATATTTGGGGGATTCCATGAACTTGGAAACAAAGTTGGTTGCATACATAATATCAAGCCTAGTTGTTGTAATATACAACAAACTACCTAATAAAATTTTGTACAAGGTATAATCCATTGTAGGGCCTTCATCTTGCTTGCTCAATTTTGTGCCTAAGGGTATAGGAGTTTCCACTGGATTGCAGTCTTCCATGCAAAATATTTTGATGATGTTTGCTGCATATTTTTGCTGACAGACAAAAATTCCTTTGGTTGATTAGTCAACCCCAATCCCCAAAAAATATTTCATTATGTCAAGATCTGTCATCTCAAACTCAAATTGCATGGCATGTTTAAAACTAGTTAACTCAATATTTCCAGTATATATCATGTCATCAACATATAAACATACAATCAAAATTTTACCTTGTTGATTAGTTTTGGTGTAGAGAGTTGGCTCATTTTGGCTTCTGGTGAAACCACTCTTGATCAAGTAGGTGTCAATTATGTTGTACCAAGCTCTTGGAGTTTTCTTTAAGCCATACAAGGCTTTCTTCAACCGATACACTTTGGTTGGATGCTCTTTGACTTCAAATCCAAGTGGTTGATCCACATAGACCTCTTCTTCTAAGACACCATTCAGGAAAGTTGACTTGACATCCATCTGGTATACTTTCCATTTGTGTTGAGCTATTATGGCTAAGAGAGTCCTTACAGTGTCCAACCTTACTACTGGAGCAAACTTTTCACCATAATTAATACCCGGTTGTTGTGAGAATCCTTTGGCAACAAGTCTTTCCTTGTGTTTTTCAATATGCCCCTTTTCATTGAGTTTAGATTTGTAAACCCAATTGACACCAATAATTTTCTTGTGTCTGGGCAGATCAACAAGATCCCACGTCTTGTTCTTCTCAATGGAGTCAATCTCTTGGTTCATGGCTTGAACTCAATGTGGCTCTTTAGATTCCTCTTTAAAATATGCAGGTTGAGATGACATTAATGAAAAAATATTGTGTTGATCAATATCATCCAACTGCTGATGGAATTCTCTCAAGCTTCGATTTCTTTGATTTTGAAGTTTAGAGGATGAATATCTTCTTGAAGTAGAGTTGTCCTAACGTTTCTCAGGTTGTCCTTGTACTTGCAATCTTGGAAGAGCGGTCTGATGTGTTTTTTGTCCTAAATTCTCTGTGTTTTCAGGAAGTGGCAGCAATGGATTTTGACTGTCCATAGGCCGATTTTTAGACTCACTCTAGAACTGATTTTCAAGAAATTTGACATCTCTGTTGAGAATTAGTTTCTTTGAAATTGAATTGTAGAGTCTGTAGGCTTTGGATGTTTCATTGTAGCCAACAAAAATGCATTTCTCACTTTTCGCATCAAGTTTCTTCCTCAATTTGGAAGGTATGTGAGTGAATGCTATGCATCTGAATGTCCTAAGATGAACAACATTTATCTTTGTCCCACTCCATGCTTATTGAGGGACCTTCATCTTGAGACTGGTGGTTGGGGATCTATTCAGGAGATAAATTGAGCATGTTACTGCTTTAGCCCAAAATAGATTTGACACACATTTTTCTTTGAGAAGGGTTCTTGCCATATTCATTATTGTCTGATTTTTCCTTTCATCCATTCCATTTTGTTATGGAGTATAACTGGTTGTATTTTGCATGATGATGCCTTGTGATTTGTAGAAATTTGCAAATTATTTGGAGCTGTATTCTCCTCCTCCATATGACCTAAGAACTTTTACATATTTTCCACTCTATTTTTCAGCTTCAACTTTGAATTCTTTGAACTTTGCAAAGGTTTTAGACTTGTGTCTGAGAGAATAGATCCAAATTTTCCTGCTAAAGTCATCAATAAACGTAAGAAAATAAATTCTACCACCTATTGAATTTGTTTGCATTGGTCCACATAGGTCAGTGTGAACCAGCTCTAAGTGTTTTTTGTCTTGAGAGGAGGACTGTGGAAAACTAGGTCTCTTATGTTTTCCAATAATGCAAGACTCACATGGGGGGTTTTTCTCTTTGAAGACAGGTAGACCTTTTAGCATGGAGTGCTTATGTAGAAGGCTTAGACTATGAAAGGGTAGATTTCCAAATCTTGTATGCCAAACCATAGTTTCATTGGCGGTGGATGCACTTTGTGCATATGATTGGATCATATTTGCAGTTCTGAGGTTCAGGGGAAACATTCTATTCCTAGTCATGTGCATTTCAGAAATCAATTTTCTGTTGGGGGTTTTATCATATATCCTACATGATTCTTCGTAAAAAATTACCTTATAGCCATGTTCAATTAGCTATCCTACACTTAATGGATTATGTTTCAGATATGGAACATGATAGACATTTTTTATGTATTTCTTTACATTTTGTTTAGTAAGAATAGGTACAGTTCATTTTCCTTGAACTTTGACTAAGGAATCATTTTCAATTGTAATATCAGATGAAATTGAAGAATCAATGCATGAAAGTAAATCTTTGTTACCTATCATGTGATTGTTGCATCCACTTTCTAGCAACTAGATATCTTTATGTTGTTCTTCAGTCTTGTGGCATGAGAGAAACATACCATCTGAGATTTCTCCTTCATTATTTGAGACATGTGCTCTGCCTGAGAGATGATCTTCTTTCTTATTTCGGCATTCAGATCCATAGTGCCCATACTTTTTGCAGTAATAGCATTGTGTGTTTGATTTGTCATTTGATCTTCTCCCTCTACCTCTTTGAGGCTGGAAATTTTGATTCTGGTTCTGTTGTATGTGAACTTGGAAAGTCTTATTCTGGTTATGTTTTTTGTGACCTTCACTTGAGTGATGGTTACTTGGACTTCTTCGCTTCCTTAGAGACCTTTGCCTCTATCTTTGCCTTTGCCTTTGCCTCTCCCTTTAATGAAGGAGAATTGAGTCTTGAAGGCATTGACTATTGACTCATCTTCTAGATGTAATCTGGTCTCATGTGTCAATAGAGAGCCCATTAATTCATCTGTTGAAAAAATTGACAGATCCTTGGAATCAAGGATGGTTGTAACAACCATTTTGAATTTCTTTGGTAGACTTATGAGGACTTTCTCAACAATTCTTTTATCATGGATGGATTCACCAGTCAATCTGATATGGTTTACAATTCCCATGACTCTAGTCATAAATTGATCAACGTTTTCAGATTCTGTCATTTTTAAAGTCTCAAAGTGTGTCCTGAAGGTCTGTAGCTTGACAGTTTTTATCTTGTCATTTCATTGGTAAGTTGATTTAAGGATGTCCCGGGCCTGTTTTGAAGTAACAACGCTTGTGATTTTTGAGAAAATCGAGTCATCCACTGAATTTTGAATCTAGAATTTTTCCTTATTCTCTATGTTCCTCTGTGTTGCCTAAGAAGTTCCTTGTTGATTGGTCATGGCTACAAGGTTTGCTGGATCCGGTTCCACGTAGCCAACATCCACTAGATCCTAGCACTCTTATGCTTGTAAGAAGGATCTCATTCTAAGAGACCAAAACTCATAGTTCTTTCCAAGAAGAATCAGTCCTTGTGTTGGTCCTAAATTGCTAGAGATGGCCATCTTGTAAAAAAATTGACCAGAAAAAAAAATTGTTAGAGATTTGCGTGCTTACCTGTTTCCTAGGCATAAAACCAAGTCCGCGAAATCCTCTGTGTGATTTCAGGACAAAAAAAACGAGGTAAACCACTTCTTTATCTTCGATCTGGCTGGAACTGACTATTCAAGAAAAAGATCTACGGAGCTAGGGTTTTGAGATCTGTTCTTTAGAAACTGTAGCCCCTCTAATGGCGGAATTGGGCTTTATGAGTTTACTCAAGAGCAAAAAAAATTGAATTTTAGCTTCACATGTGACCGGGGGCTGGAAACCAGGTGCTCTGAGTCTTCAGGCTTCGGGTGTTTAGACGTTGAGCGTCTTAATTTATCTGAATAGTCGAATGGTTGAATAACGGTCTTATTTCAAAGATCGACGGTCCTCGTTGATTTGAGATCAACGGTCCTCAATTACTTCGGTACTTCAGGCCTTCTAGTGATACTGTTGCAATGATCAATGGTTCTTGTTGATTTGAGATCAACGATCCATAATTACTTCAGGAGTTCAGGCTTCGGGCCTTTTCAATGAATAGTACTAACAATCCTCGGGAGAGTCGTATCTCTGAAGTGAGATATCTTCCTCCATGTTTCCTCTTGATTTGGACAGTGGATATTTATTTCAGGAGTTTGGTCTTTGGGTGTTTTCTCCTGCTTGTTCATGCAATCCTCTGAAGTGTTGTATTTCCAAGGTGAGAGATCTGCCTCCACATGGCCTCTTGATTTGGACGGCCAAGATTTACTTTGTAACTTTGGGCTTCCGGTGTTCCAAGGTTCACAACACCACAAACCTCCAAAGTGTTAACCTTTCGAAGTGACAGATATGTCGATGCATGTCCTCGTATTTCGATGGATCAAATTTACATCGGGACTTTGGGTAGATCTCGCTCTGCAAAACCTTTTGGAGTGCTAAGTCTCCAAAGTGAGGGATCTGGCGTTGCATGTCCTCGTTGATGTACGGTCCAGATGAACTCTGGGATTCTAGCCTTCGAGATATCTGGCTTCTCGCATATGTCTTTCTTCCGAAGTGATTATCGTCAGAGTGCAGGATCTCCTCCCACTTGTCCACTTTGATCAACGATCTGGATCTACTTTGGCTCTTCGGAGCTTCGGGAGTCCTTTACTCCTCAACTTGTACTTGCTTCAACCCAAAGTACGAGATCGCTTGACGCATATCACTTTCTTGAAGATCAACGACTCCGAGTGATTGCGGAGAATTAACTCACTCACTCTTTAATTTCCTTCCTAATCTCTGCAAAGAGAATATGCTCATCCGTAGTGGGATCAATATCCGTCGTTGATCTGTTGATCTAGAAAGATCAACGATCCTGAGCAATTGTGGGCTCACAACTTGCACAAACTTTAATTTTACTCCCAATCCCCGCAATGCCTCCCCACCGTCGATCTCTCTCCAATGAGATCTGACGGTTGTGACTTATTCTTTGCTCGATCTAACGACTGATCTTGCTCTCGCTCAGAGCTTACGGCTGGAAAAAAAAAATCTCCTTATCTGCGGGCTCATCATTTTTTAGCTTAATTAAAGACTCAAATATGTTCCCATGTCCAATCTTACGACTGAAGTAGCTTCTCCTTTGTTGCTTCTGCAAACTTTCTCCTGAAGAAAGAATTTCATGAATCTTTCACGATTTTTTTAAATGCTCACATAATCTTCAATTGTTTTGTCCTTCTATTGCTCTGCTTCCTCGCACTTGATGTCTGCAACAATCTTTTGAGTGTATTGTAGACTGCGGACTGCTTCTCCAAGCTCTTTGAAGAATCTTGTGTCTCGTGCTCTCATTAATGAGACAATGTAATCTCTGCGCTCTTCTTCTTATGATCGGGCTGTTCTCCGGGCACTGTGAAAAGACTTATGTCCTAAGCTCTGATACCATGACAAAATAAAAAGCAAGGAAGATAATACAGAGAGGACGGAATTACAAGCAAGAATGAGCAGAGCGCAATTCATTAAGGGAAAAGAGATGAGCTAAATAAGCTTCAGCAAATCAAGAAAATTAAGAAACAATCGTACAGCTGGCAATGTATAGTGACATATTGTTGAGGTTACAGATATAATTAGCAGTTCGTTGGTATAGCATTAAAAGTTGTTGTCCTTTGTTGTTGATCACCATCGCTCACAAGAAAAGGTATGGGAAGATCACCCACGGGAGGCATTACTACATCCCACACAGCACCATAGTTTGCAGTGCAAATTTTGCATTCTAAAGTTGCAATCCCGTAAACATTAACTGCCACTATGTCTTATTGTCGAGTTTTGTAGCATCGAAAAGGTAAGAAAGCATGTTTCCTCATAATCATTTTCGTGGTCTTCATCAAAATCAAGCAAAGCATCAAATTCTTCAGAATCTTCATCACGAAAAGAATGAGAGCCTTCAGAACTAAATGGATTTTAAGTTCATCAATCACACTATTCAAGACAATGCACCTAACATCAAAATTGAGAGAACAAAAAAGGAGAAAACAACGATGGCTTAGAGCTGGGCGAGGTTTCATTCACTAATACCATATCATTTTTCCAGAATAAACTAAGATTCCTTCATAATGATAGTGATGATTTCCAAAGCCAATAAACTCTCTATCACAAAATACAGAAAAGCGAAGCTCAACAAATTTTGGAATCTGCTATAAATTCCAACTGCAAGCCATAAACGGAAGAGGTAAGGCACATTCTCAGGAAACTGGTAGCGAGACTTGGCGAGATGCTTAGAGATGAAGAATAGTCGTTGTAGGTAAATGGGAAAGGATGCATTTCCTGTGTACAAACCAACATTTGCTCCTCTTGATCATAAGGTAGCCCAGAAATGAAATAAGTTTCCGATGAGGCAATCGAGGTAACAACTCTATTTCAAATGCATAATTATTTTTCTCTTTGTCCCTTCTAATCGAGTTTATAGGCGAGGTCTACATGTCAAAACGCCATTTCGATCATATGTAAATGCACTCGACTCCATTCAGTACTTGTCTGGTGTAAAGCAAGATTCAATAACTCGTCCTCCATTCATCAAACTCAGTCTAGCCAATGCATTAATTTTCATAGGTAATGTAAAAGTGGTTGTAGTATCTTGAAAATGGGTCCATACAGTTCATCCATCTGTTCGTTGCAATGATATAGGGCTTCATGCAAACATGTGTAGTAATGTTGAGAACACAACATCATACGTATCACAGCCTCCATTAATCTCTTGTAGCTTATTCATCCATGACATTTTATTTTCATAAAGGAATGTAAAAATGATTTGGGCAATAACCTTTTTTCAAACTTACCATAACTTTAATGGTAAGATTACTTCTTTATGTATGAAAAAGCAAATGTAACATAGCACTTTCATTTATTATATTTCAATTGTATGGATAGAGTAATGTTTAACTCTTTTGCATATGCGAGCTTACATGAGAGTGTTAGGCATATTGTGATATATAGTGGTAGGAGGTGAATCATGGTATAATGATTTATTTTGGTTATGGCATGGAATGGAACAATGCCAAAGTCATAACAAATAAAACATGTTATAACATTGTGTAGTAATGTTATAACTGGAAAAAGTCATGAAATATATCTAGCGAAAAGTAAGTTATGAGTGTAAAATGTTATAGCGTGAGGAGTTGGAAAGACCTTTTAAAATGTGTAGTAGTCACTCATCGAAATCGTACAAAGTTTATTTTTTGTGTGAATAGTTCAAAAAAAAATTGTGTGAATAGTTCAAAATGAGGGGAAGCCTTGCAATGCTTTGCTAGCTAAAACTCTTGACAAAAATTGTGATCAATAGCCCCTAATGGAAATATGTGGCTTAGCATGAAAGTTCCATTCCATATTAGTTCAAACGTCCATGCTCCTAACGTATCATGGTGCTAGGAATGAACCCAAACCAAGTGGTTTTAAAACCAAACAAAAAGACTAACACTAACATGTTGTTTAAAAATATCTCGAGCTACCATATATCCTTGATGTTGACCACCAAGACATGTTAAGGATATGAAACATACATCTTTGGTATGGAATGGAATGGAAAATTTGGTGGCAAGTTTTAAAAAAGGAATCCTAGCCCCAATCAGGTTAAGGCTTAACATTTCACTTGATTCCCAAGAAAATGCGTCCCAAAATTCTATGAAATTAGCACTATGAATTTTAAATATTTCAAATGAAAAATCCACTTTGATCAAGGTATGATCAAAAGGTCCATGTTTCATAAATATTTCAAGAGGTAGATCATTCGAAAGGTTCACCAAATTTCCCTCCACATACAAATCATGTGTTAGGGTGGGGTCTTGGTACCATGTGATATCTGTTATGAAAAAAGCACCTTGAAAATGATAAAATGTTATTGAATACAATCTACTTCGATGATGAAGTATCCTTTTACAATATATCCAATTCAAAAGACAAAATATGGTGATACTTAGACTAGGTCTCCTTGTTGTATATATAGGAGACAAAGGGTACAATTATAATGAAAGGTTCTAGACAACCTACTAATATAACAAATAAACTAATAATGAATTATTATCAGGTCCTTAACATACGGTCTCGAGGTCTTTAACATATCCCTCCTCTTAAAAAAAATATTTTCCCTCAAAGCTTGTAATTGAGGGTTTTTCTTCATGAAATGCTCATTTTCCCATGTAGCTTCTTCTAGAGGCATATTCTTCCACTTGATTAGGTACTCCATAATGTAAATGTGTTGAAACTGCACAAAATAGATCTAGCTAGAAAATACTACACACATTTGCAGAGAGAAATTGAGAAAGAAGAAGAAGGAGAGAAAGAATCAACGAATTCTCATTAACCGTTATGAACAATGAATAATTTACACATGATATACTTTTTATAACTCAATGAATGTGCACTGGAGGAGAACCAATGCCCCATAGTGGTGGTATAGAGTGATATGGACACACATCAACAGTTAAGGGAGTGAACTGCCACCTAGCTAAGTTAACTAGTCAACCAGTCTTCAGTTAACTAACTGAACAGAGTGTAGTGAGGATTAGATCAAGGAATCAAGGGTAATGAGCCAGTCTAGTGATGATCCCAAGGCAAGTGTTCATTATCATGGTGATGGTCCCAATGTTGCATGGTGATAAAACCAATGCAACATCTAGACTCAACTCAACTAGTCAAACTGAAGAGTCAACTGAAGAGAATATTCTCCAGGTGAAATATTCTTTCCTAAAAAATAGGAGACTGGATAAATGACTAATAATGAATAATAAATAAGGAAAAACCTTAGGAGAAATAAATCTTAGGTGTGTGTGAAGTAACTCCAACGCCCCCCCTGAACATCACTATGGTGAAAATAAAGAATGGGTCTCGGCAACGAGGCCATGTTAGGTACCCAAATAAAAAAGATACACTGAAAATAAAGTGAGGAAAGAGGGAAAACCTCATGGGAACCC
>ML810663.1:32354-45757 GCA_009831015.1 Picea engelmannii
TATCCATCCATGGGTGTTTTATCTGCATGTATAATTTCCTTCATGTCTATCTACTTTGATCTACCGTGGGATCCAAAATCCAATTTCTAGGGTTGACATCAATGACTACAACCAATTACTAGGGTTGACATCAATGACAACAACCAATATTCCAACAAAACAAATATCCCCACTAGTTGTTTGTACAATGTGCTTTCAACTAGTGGAGTCTCCCCTCCATCCTCAAGTTTGACTCTTTCTAGGAAAGGATTCAGAGAAGAATTGCAGTCTGTCATGTGAAATCTCTCAAGGATATCTCGTGCATACTTGGCCTGAGACAATTTGATGCATGATGCATCCTGACTGATCTCGAGTCCAAGGAAGAAGTGTAGAGGACCCATGTCCGTCATCAAAATCCTGTCATGTAGAATCCTCTTGACTGCAGCAATCGTTGAAGTCGAGTAACCAGTGATCAACAAATCATCAACATACAAAACTAAAAGTAGAAGTGAATCAACCATCCTGAGCATGTAGACATTGAGGTCTAATTTACAACGTACAAAGTTCTGTGACGAAAGGTAGGATTCCATCTTGGCATACCATGCCCTCGGAGCCTACTTGAGGTCATAAAGGAACTTCTTCAGTTGATAGACCAAATATGAGTCTTGCATAAATCTCTGGGGCTTCTCCATATATATCTCCTCGGAGAGATCACTATCAAGAAATGAATTATTTTCATCCATCTGATGGACTTCCCATCCCGTGGATTCCACAATGGCAAGTTCCAATCGTATGGAATCCATCTTCACTACTGGAGTGAAGGTCTCATCATAGTCAATACCATGCACCTACTGAAAGACTTCGGAAACAAGCCTGGCTTTATATATGCTAATCTGTCCATCCACTGCACTCTTGTTCATGTAGACCCATCGATATCTAACAAGTTTCCTCCCAGAAGGAAGGGGAACCAGATCCCAAGTTTGGTTCTCGAGGAGGGAGTTGTACTCCTCCTGCATGGCAGATTCCCCAAATGGATTTCCAGCAGCCTCGCCATAATATTGTGGATCTGAATATTGAACCAAGAAAATATTCCTATAGGGAAATGGTTCAAGTGGTAGTGAGTGCAACAAGAGGCTCCTCGAAATCAGATCGAGTCCTCCTAGTATCGACTGGATCACCAACAAGATCCCCTACATCCTTAAGAGTAGTCTATGCCCATTTGGGCCTCTTCTTTGTCTCTGCAACTGCATTTGGATGCTCTGACTCTGCATCTGATTGTATTGACTCTGAATATGAATCATTTGAGTCCTTTGAATCAGAACTCTCGTTTGAACAAGATTTGGCATGTGCATGCTCATCATCTCGGATAGGTGGAAGAATGAAAGTGTCTGCATGCAGTTGTTTTGGTACACGCGAGACACTTTCCTCGAATTGGACACTATGCTCAATGATGAGTCGGTCGAAGGAAATATCAATAAGCCTATATCCCTTTACACCTTCGGGGTGTCCAACAAAAATACACTCAGTGTTGTGTGGATCAAGTGCCTTCCTCTTTTCAGAGGGAATTTTGGCCCATGCACATGAACAAAAAATGCGAAAGTGGGTCAGTTTCGGTTTGAGGTTGCTCCAAGCCTCATAAGGGGTCTTATCCTTGACAGATCTATGGGGAGATCTATTTTGGATGTATTTTTCACAATTAAGTGTTTCATCCCATAGTATTTGTGGTAGTGACTTTGCATGCAACATGCAAGATGCCATCTCCTTTAGAGATCTATTTTTCCATTCAACAACTCTGTTTTGTTGTAGAGTATAGGGAACTGTGTGCTGCAAATGAATCATTGCCTCATGGAAAAGATCATGGATCTCATTATTTACATACTCTCCCCCGTTATCATTTTGAATGACTTTAATATTCTTTTCGGACTGTGTCTCAACCAGGGCTTTGAAATCTTTGAGGTGTTAAAAGACCTCAGATTTTTTCCTGAGAAAGTAGATCCATGTAAAATGTGAGAAATCGTCAACAAAAATGAGAACAAATCTCTCTTTGTTGATGGATGGATGCATAAAAGGACCCATAAGGTCACTGTGGATCAGATCTAAAGGTGCAGAAGTTGTTTGAGACTTTCCTTTGTCGAATTTCTCTTGAGGGTGTTTTCCGAGAACACATCCCTCACATACTCCCTTGGAGAAATGGATGTCTGGTAGACCATCGACCAATATTTTCTTGCTAAGGTGTTTCATGTATCGGCAATTCAAATGTCCAAACCTTTCGTGCCATATCCTACTACTTTCATCAGCATGAGTAAGCAATAAAGTAGAATCAAGTTTCATGAATTCAAAAAAAGTATACAATCTATATTGATGATTTACCTCACTGGTAGCAACCCTGGAGTTGGTTTGCATGTCGTAGATTTCCACGGAATTTGGTGTGAATATGAATTTATTTCTAGTGTCTAAATTCATCATATAATACATAGAGAGAAGGTTGACAGAAAGTTTGGGAATGTGCAACACATTCTCGAAGCTTTTGTTGGTGAGTTCAATCCTTCCTTTGCCGATGACTTTGACAGAAGAGTTGTTCCCCATCTAAATAGGAGGACCTTTCCATGAATCCAATGAAGAATATATTTATTTTGAGGCAGCCATGTGATGTGATGCTCCTAAATCTATGATCCAAGCATCAGGAGAGGAGTTGATGGAAATCAAGGCATGGATAGAATTTCCTTTCTTGGGATTCAGATCTTCTGGCTTCTTCCTCTTGGCACCCTCGAGGATAAAATCTCCAATGTTGTTTTGTTGAAGTATTTGATACATCAAATATTTTTTTTTTGCATGCATGGGGATTCTGGATGGAATCCTTTGCGATAGTATGTGCATTTCTCCCCTTTTCTTCCCTTTCCCATTTGGATCCGGAGGCATCTGTGAAGGGTTTTGTGTACCCTTCCTTCTTTGAATGTGCATGAGCTTTCCTTTTGTCTTTATGTTTATATTTATGATATTTATGGCTTCCATCTTACACAGTAAGTGCATGCGCCTTTGGGCCTTTGATTTTTCCCATGTTGTTGAGCTTGATTTGATCTTGTGTCAGGGATTCGATAAAGTCCTCAATAGAAGGCATCTTCCAGGTGGCTCCATAAGCGAATATGAATGAATGGAATGTGGGCATGAACATAGAGAATTCAGGAACAATTTTGGAGAGAATGGTGATAACTATTTGTTTCTCCTCCTTAGATTTATCAACCCCGTAAGCTTTGAGTTGCGATAGTAAATCCTTGATTTTTGTAAATAAATATTGGACATTGTCGAAGGTTTTTGGATCCAATGTGAGAAATTCCACCTCCAACATGTGTCCCCTCACTTCATCTTGTTTTCCAAAGAGCCCTTCCAAGGTGGTCCAGGCTTCATTGGGAGTCTTACAAAAATATATATGAAAAAAGAGATCAAGAGAAATAAGACTGCAAATTGTTATGAATGCTTCATCCATCCGATTTAAATATTTGGATTTTTCTATGGCTGATGTCGGTTATGTATATGTGTTCAAGGTTAACCTATACAATCCTCTAATTTGGAGATGAATCACTATTCTCTCCTTCCATGAAAATTAGTTGTAAGGTGTAAGAATGAATTCGTTTTGGAAATCCATCTTTCTGTTGTCTTCAATATTTTGTACCTGCAAAAAATTTTGGTGTAGCTTTTTCTTAGTAGTCCATCAGCTCTAATACCATGTATCAAATAATATCAAATGTCACCTCTCTCAAGAAAATCAGTTTCTTCCTTCCATGCGTCAGACTCCATGCCCCAAGCTATAAAGTTCTGCCAATGTCTATCCCAAGTGATTTCCTCCATATGGACTTGTTGAATGTTGTGCATGTAGATCTCTAGCTCAGTCATGGTAGCTGTGTCAAAAATTTTCTTAGTTATTGGCTCTACCAGTGAATCTTGTACTTTCTCCATCATTCTCTACATGTTGTTGAATTATTCTTGGTTGAGAAGAATAACTAATTTCAAAAGCACCGTAGCTAAGTGATCGCTTTCATATTTTGGGGTTTTTGCACTCGGATTCTCAGGAGTAAAAGGAAAAGTGGTGAATTCATAAGCGTCATTGATATTTATAGGTGAGGTAGTGAAGGTCGAATTAAATTCAAGCATTGGTATTAGGGATTTGTGCGCTTTGATATTTATGGAAAAAATAATTACTTGTTCATGTGATTGAAAAAAGGTATCGACGACATATTTTCGGTCGAACACGTCCAATTGAGATTTAATTGCATCAGAATTTCTCTATTGGTTGATGTTCTTGACTGGGTTGGTCTCTTTTTCTCAACGAATTATTCCAACTTGGTCAACCCTCACTTTTTGGTTGGCTTGTGTAGTCTGGTTGAGTCAGTCCTTCTAGTCAATCCAAGATATCCAATTGAATCGATCGACCAAGTTGACTTCTTTTCCCTTGTCAACGTTGTTTTTTTTTGTTTTTCTATAGTCATATTTTTTATGTCAGTCATATTGATAATGATAAGACTCACTTGATTTATAGATTTCATGCTCACTTTATTTAAGGAATACACACTTGCTTAACTTGAATATTTCATGCTCACTTGATTTATATATTTCACACTCACTTGATTCTCTTCCCCATTTATTATGAAGCTATCAAAGATCATGTTTTGGAGTTGAGATTTATTTCGACTTCTTTTTATCCTCCTAGTATGTTTGACATGATTTCCAAGGGATTTGTTCTCTTCATTTTTTATGTGTCAGGTGGAAATATGTACTTCTTGTTGGTTCATGGTCAGTAATGTATTCTTAAGTAGTTCCCTTCCCATCATCAATTATGTACCTAACTCTCCATAATTGACTTTTTTATTTCTTCTATAGTATTTTAATATTTATTTTTCATTTCTTTCTTTTATTTATTTATATCTATATTTATTTCTTTTATTCTTTCTTTTTTTCTTCTTTGTTTTTATTTGTGACTCCACATAGGCAACCACAAGTGGTTTTTGGCCTAGTTGATTCGTACTAGCACCTCTAAAGAGGTTTTCACAAATAGGTATTATGACTGTTATGCACTATATTTCTTTAGGCGAGCCCCATTGACTGCTTTTTGAAATGGGTTCCCTTGCAAGGTTCTTAACTAAACTACTCAAGTTGGTCAGATATCTTCAACAATGTATGGTCCAAATCAGGTAGTTTCAAGTTTATGAGGCATCCCTTTTATATTATTGTCATACATTAATACCAAATCCCTTGATTTTATATCCTCTTTACTCAAGTGTCCATCATACCAAGATTTTCTTTGCTACTTATGAACTTCCTGATGATTGAGAACCAGGAGCCTTTCTTCTTCTATTTTATTAAGTTGATAGAAGTGTTCTTTTGTGTTTAGAGTGAGGTTGTATCTTATCACAAATGCCACCTTTTCTCTATTTTCCCAAAAGTGTAAGGGGATTACAACTTCTTAACCATATACAAGTTTAAAGGGTGTTTGACCAGTCAACATTTTATAGCAGTCTTATATGTCCAAAGTACTATAGGGACCTTATCATCCCAATCGTCCATGTCGATCCCATAGATTTTTGTTAGTCCCTTGTGAATAGTTTTGTTGAAGGATTCGACTACACCATTAGCTCAGGGATGATAGGCCATTGTTTTTTTATGGTTGATCATGAATTTATTTAGATAAATTTGGATTGTCTCAATGACA
This sequence comes from Picea engelmannii, assembly GCA_009831015.1. Classification (NCBI taxonomy): domain Eukaryota; kingdom Viridiplantae; phylum Streptophyta; class Pinopsida; order Pinales; family Pinaceae; genus Picea; species Picea engelmannii. The sequence continues at coordinate 38,038 of ML810663.1, forward strand.
AAGTGGGTTCATTGATCACTAATTATAGTTAAGGGGCTTCCAAATCTTGTCACCATATACTCGTATATGAATTTTTTTGAAGTTTCCTTTGTGCATGATTCAACTAGTTATGCTTCATCTCATTTTGTTAGATATTCAACTGTGGTGATGATGCAGTTTTCTCCTATTCATTTATCTATATTTGGGAATGGACCCACAAAGTTGAGAGCCCAAATTTCAAAAAGTAAACTAGGGTTTATCGAGTGTAATGGATTCTCATTTTTCCATAGAGTTCGACCCATCCATTGACAACTATCATATTATGTCACTTTTGCTTGACAATCCTTATGCAAATTTGGCCACCAAAGGTATGCCTAAAGTATCTTCTGTGCTATCATGTTGGCTTGATAATTTCCTCGTGTAGGGCCAACATGAGATTACTTTATTATATCTTCTCTTTCATTTTCCAAAGAACATATTCTTAATATATTATTGGTTCCTAGTTTATACAAATATCCATTCATGAGGGTGAATGGTGTGTATTTTAATACTAGGACCTTCTTTTTGTTTGCAGGAAGGTATTCAGGATATTTCTCCTCTTCTAGAAATTGTATTATTTCTTCTAAGTCTTTGGGGGTGGCCTCGACTCAGAATAAGTGTGCGTTGGGTAAGTTGTCATCTATCCCTATCATTTTTTCTCATGTTTCTAGTCAGGATAGATAATTTGATCCAACATTTTTTTTCCTAATCAAACTATTATGTCGAAATCCAATTCTTGAAAAAGTAATAATTATTGAAATACTTTTCCTTGATGAAATAGATTGTAAATGTCTAATTAATTTATATCTTGGTGATCAGTAAAGAATGTGAATGGATTCACTAGAAAATAATCTATAATTTTTTGTAGAGTGAAAATCATAGCTAGTGCTTCTCTTCCCATCGTCAAATAATTATGTTGGATTCTTTATTAAGATTCCAATTGGTGTATGAATTTAGATGTTCGACCATTTCATCATATGGTTGTGCTAATATTGATCCAACATCGAGATTTAATGCATCGACATGTACATCAAATTTTCTTGTCCAGTTGGTAAATTGTAACATAGGTGCTTCTACCAATTTTCTCTTTGGTATTTTGAAAGACTCATTGCATTCCTGACTCCAAATAAACTCAAATTTTTTCCATAGAAACGCATCAATTAGGAACATGATGTCATATTAATGTCAGATCAATTTTCGTTAATAGCCTATGTTTGAAAGGAAGATTATAATTTTCTTTTGGTTCACTGGAGGTTTCAAGTTGAGAATTACTTTTATCTTGTCCATGTTGACTTTGAAAATATATTTTGAAAAGATGCATTTTCTTATGTTCAAGGATAAATGAATTTATTGACATATTTCTAACATTGTCCTTAACCATTGCACATGGTATTTGAGCAGTTTATAGATTCTCCAGTCGTCAAAATAGACATCCATCATTTTATAGATATATTCTGAAAAATATTTGACCACAATACTTAAGAAGACTTTGGATGCATTCTTCAAGCCAAAGAACATCGCCCTGTATGAAAACGAGCCAAATTTAGACACAAAGGTCATTTTTTCTTTATCTTCTTTGGAAATAGGAACTTGATTATACCCAGAGCATCCATCTGTAAACAAATAGCATCCATATCCTGGGAATTCATTGATGATTTCATCGGTGAATTATGGTGGGAATGGATAGGTTATAGTAAACTTATTGAGGCCCCAAAAATCAAAACATATTCTCAAAATTTTGGGGTCGTGCCTTTTGGGTTGCACAACCATCAAACTATCCCATTCCAATTTATCTATGGGGTGAATGATGTCGGCGGCTAATATTTCCTCAATTTATTTATGCATAATGGGTTTGTATTTATCAGATAATTTGTATGATCATTTCTTGATATTTAGACCTATAACACACCCACAACGGGGCATAATTTTTTTTTGTTTTTCCTCAACTCTCTGTAGGTTCCCTCTTCTTCAATTGCAGGTTCTTCCAAACCCGTGGGCTGTTTCCTAGCCCCTTTGAAGGGGTCAAGAAACAGGCACTGGCTCTCCGGGCTAGCCCCTTCCTTCATATGACCTCAGGCTGTGAGCACGGGTCTAACCAAAATTCTTTTTGTCACTTTTCATGTCGGTTAATCGCATGTCCACAGATTTCCTTGATCCAACGACTCAGATCAACTCACGATTTTTCACTTCACGAGTCCTCACAACTCTGCCTTTGACTTCCCCGAGTCGCGAGTCAACAAAATGTTGATCTCTCACTACGTGTCGATCCTAGCACCGGTGGCTAGGATCAACTCCACTCAAGTCCTTCCCAGCACCGACGACTAGGATCAACTCGACTCTACCCCTTGCAAATCTTCCGAAGTCTGAGTTCTCGAACTCCTGGATCTGCTGCCACCTGTCAACTCTAACGATGGACAATTAGAATGACTTCAAAACTTGTCTCGTGCACTTTCCTCAGGATCCAATGGTTGTTGGTCCACGCGCTCATATCTAATGGCTCAAATCTATTCTCCTCTTTTTTGCACGCTCCTCATGTCTGTATCTAATCTGACAGCCTAGATCCTTTCTCGTGAATCAAAAGTTCACGTTTTGTGACTTTGGAAAACAACCTCCTTCGTTCTCCAGACTCCCAAGTTCTGATTTCCCAAAGTCTCTTTCCCAACGAAAGGAATCAATGGTTCGATCTTTCCTTAGATCGACGACTAACTATCTCTCCTGAGATTTCGAGTGTTGAATGACTCTCAGCCATTATCCTCCTCGCAGTTTTATTGGATCCAACGAAACAGAGCTATGGACACTTCTCCCTCTAGGGATTTATACTGTTCATCCAGGATTTCAATGAATCTTTGCCAAATAAATTGGCCTCGCCCCTTCGGAACTTTCTATTTCCATGAGGTGACTTCAACCCTCGCTCCTCCTTTGAGTTCTTCCAGGCCTCTATCCTTCCTGAGCTTTCACCTTCTTCTCGACTTGGAAGATATCAGATGTTTTTAAGGTCTCGACCTTCAATTTACTTCTTGCGAGCCATGATGTATGGGTCTCGACTTCCGATTTCCATCCTGAGCTTACGAACTGGAAACAAGTTCTCCTCTTGGACCTCATCTGGGCTTCTGAAAAGCGCTTTTCTTTTCTGAGCTTGGTCCTTAGGGAATTTCAAATTCCCATGTACTCCTTGTGTTAATATGCTCACATCGGATCGAGGGTCCACGACTTTCCTCTATCCAACAGTCCAGATCACATCACAACTTATGGTTTCAAAAGTTTAGTCGCGCCAACGTGCAATTCTCCTGATGTGTGAACTCTGATCTCCCCAATCCAATGATCAAGGAGGGTCTCGATAGATCTTTGGATCTATGGTCCAGGTCACATTTCTACTTCGGGTTTCAGAGGTTTAGTCACACCAACGCGTGATTCTTTCTTCACGTGAACTCTGAACTCATAGATCTGACGGTCAATGTGGGTTTCTATAAATCCATAGATCCACAGTCCTGGTTATTTCATGTCTTCGTATTTCAGAAGACTTGGCCATGCTAACACATGAATCTCCTGATGTGTGAACTTGCGAAGACTAAAGTAGTCGAGGGATTAACGCCTTCTCTCCTTCTTCAAATCCAGTGGTCATGACAGACCTTGGATCCTCCCGAACGGGTCTCATCCATTCATCTTCAAAACGAAAGGGTATTCCCTTTCAATACCTTAATCTCACTATCCTTCCTGAGCTTCGTCAGTTATGAAGGATTTAAGAGTGTTTCACTCTTTCTCCTAAACTCAACACATAGAAGGCTCTTCTGCACACCTCTTGCGCTCCTTCATAGAGTCTAGAACTTAAGAGGTTCTTGGTCTCTCCTTTCCTCACAGAGAGTCGGTGCATGCCTGCACTACCTCTCCTAAGATTAACAAACTCTGTCATCCAAGGGACTCATAATGACTAGGAGGGTCGACATGCATACATGAAACTGTATCTAAGGTCGACGAAATCATAGTTCGTGGCTCTAGCTTAGGCCACCACAAGACGCAAGCATTTATGAGTACAAATCATGTATGAACCATATAATTTATTACTTGCCTAATTATACAACCAAGCAGAAATAGAAGGGATACAGTATATCCATTAAGAAATTATGCACATTCCTGAAAACATTCACAGTATATCCAATTCATACATAGTTACAACTCAATTACATAGGGTAGGAGAATACTTATCTATTACAGGTTGTCGCCAACTAATTGACTGTGGGTGTTTTTCCTTCCACCCGACCATAGGCTCAGAGGCATTCAATCTTAGCACTCTGGCCACCCCCATGCCAAGCCATGATATCACCAGGGAACTCTCGCAATTCTCAAGGATTCTTTCTCTGTTTCAGTCTCTGCTCGGATTCCGTTCTCTGCGAAATTTTAGAGATTTCTCTCCCTGTTATGGCCCCGGGCGAGGTTTATCAGATGCTCACTCGGCATCAAGCTCATGGCCTTCTGTTCATCATCTACTGGAGAGATATGTGCATTCTTCTTACTCCTTTTCTTATTTTATATTTTCCCAAGGATGGTTCTCGACCCATCCTGTTCCTTCTGTTAGAAGGAAACTCAGGACATCTTGGTCTGTCATGCCCAGTGGTACTTTGGGTTGACATTCTGTAGTTAGACAATGCTCCCATTCATGGGAGTGGTTGATAATTCAACCACTGGTCCTTTCTTCATTAACTTCTTTTCTCTCCTTGGGATCCGAAGGAGATTTATTATCCCCATCAAGAGAAATTTAGGGTTATTTGATATAATGAACCCTCTCTTATAGTTTTCACATTCTTTCCTGCCAATACTTTCAAGGCTTCACCCCATAGTCAATTATTGGAAACTCAAACAATAATACATTTACACTGTCCACATGCCTTAGCATGGTAATCATATTTTATGATTAATTACAAGCTGGGGGAAACAGGGTGTTACAATTCCCTCCCCCTTAAAGGAACATCGTCCTCTGTGTTCTTTCTCAGAAACACCTGTCATGCCTTTCTCATCTAGCCACTTTAGAAGTCTTGATCTTTCTTTCTTGGTCAGGTCTTGTTTCAGACCCTTAATCTTTGTCACCTTCTTTCAATAATTATTGGACCACAAGCATATTAATCATAGTCTCATGTGATAACATTGTATAAAAATTTATAGGAAAAATCTTTCTAATCTTAGCACATTAATTATCTGCGCAGTTTGTGGATTTGTATCCACATGGTTGTCTTGTTATCCAGGTTCATTGTTTTTTTTTTCCTTGACATACCCATTGGGTGCATGATCCCCATCAATAGTTTACAAGAACTATCAAGGTTTCATCTTCCTTGCGGTCACTCACCCTCCAGGCCCAAGCTCAGGCATCCCCTTCTCTACTATACAGTCCCTCAGGTTATCCATCTTGCCTTGCCAATTTTTTCTCGCACAGGAAGAACTACTCATCGTGTGCATGATCACAATAGTTTACAAGAACTATCATGGTCTCATATTCCTTGCGGTCACTCACCCTCTAGGCCCAAGCTCAGGCATCCCCTTCTCTGCTATACAGTCCCTCGGGTGATCCAACTTGCCTTGCCAAGTTTTTCTCACATGTGAAGAACTCAAATACTTTATCGAGCCTTACAGTCAAGGCGTCCCTCAAACTTGATTTTTCTAGGCATCCCTACGGCTTGTGTTACCTCAACACAACATATTCTAGGTGATCATGGCTTACCACGTGGTTCTCATGGCTCAGCAGTAGCCATTTTTCATGCTTTTACAGCTTGACAGACTTTCGGCTCAGCTAAAGTTAGGGACGAAGGTTACTCTCCTTCTCCCGGTACCGTAATAGATAGCAACGAAGGTTACTCTCCTTCTCCCAGTACTGTAATAGATAGCGATCAAGGTTACTCTCCTTCTCCTGGTACCATAATAGATAGGGATGAAGGTTACTCTCCTTCTCCCGGTACCGTAATATATAGGGACGAAGGTTACTCTCCTTCTCCCGATACAGTGTACCATAATATATAGGGATGAAAGTTACTCTCTTTCTCCCAGTACCATAATAGATAGGGATGAAGGTTACTCTCCTTCTCTCGATACATAAATAGTTAGGGACGAAGGTTACTCCCCTTCTCCTGACTCAATCATAGATAGGGACAAAGGTTACTCTCCTTCTCCCAAGTCAGTCTCTATATCATGTGATCGGATTATACTCTTTCTCATAGTTCTCCCTCAAACCCGAGAGCTTAGTTTCTCATCTCTGCACTTCTTCGCAGATATTTCCCTTTCACCTGTATCACAGGTATACAAAAATTCACGAGACATCATAAAAAAAATTAAATTCAAAATTTAATTGTAAATCTGTCACCTACAGATTTCCAATTCCACATTTTATTTTCATATTCGTTCCGCACAAGAGGCAGGTTCATAATTATGGGACTTTCCTTCCCATATCGGTTTGGCTCAATACACAATTGGTCTTCCTTATGGGCTTACAACGATGCCATATCCAATACCCCTTTGCTTCATGCACCTTCAACTTCAATCAGCCAAACAAATCGTTAGTTTTTCCATGCACATACATTTTTATTTCACCTTTACAATGTCATCACAACAATTTCAGAATTGTGCATACTAACAATCAAATTCACTTTCTCAAAAAGGAAATACCATTCCTTTCAGTTTGTCTTAGCAGGCAATTTGTATTCCTTCTGGGCTTACAACAATTCCATATACAAGACCCTTTTCCACCTGCAATTCATTCTTTACACAGCCAAACAAATTGTTAGTCTCTCATGCCTCCATGTATATATATATATATATATATATATATATATATATATATATATATATATATATATATATGACCTTTCAAAATTCAATTCAACATTTCAAAGGATTTTAACAAATGTGCCAATATTCATGGCCACATTCATACCCAATGCACTCTTGCATTGTCTCCAAGTTAGTAAAACTTTATGACCGGTTCTTGGCCATGGTGTGTTGGGATTTAACCAACCTTTTCCTTATATGTATTATTCATTTTCATTCACTCTTACAGCAGGACCATGCTTCCTGCTATAGGCCCATCACGTTCCCAAATAAATACACATGAAACTCAAAAGTTTCATATTAATTCCTTTAAGCATTCTTCCTTCATTAATAACCAGGGTGCCAACACTCATGGCCACACAAATTAGTTTTCCTTAATACCTCTATAACTTAAGTAGATTACTGGAAGGTCCTCCTTTTGATCTCTGTAATAGATACAGGCCATATGATCTTATCGAATGACTAGCGTCTGATCTGTTAAATCTAGTGGATCTTAAAGTCAATCTAACGAATGAGATCGATTTCCTTATGATGAACGACTCACATTCATCTCCTCTGTCAGGTTCTTGATTATCCTGATTCAATCAGGGTTTTCTTTCGCAATCCTCATGATCTTGATCTGTAGTTGATCGAAGGGATTTCTACGATCTCTTAGTAAAGGTTTTTGACCTTTTGTGTCAATAGAGATCATTTGGTTCAGATGCTCCTGCATCATACAATCAGTCTCCACTGCTAGAGGTTCACACCTCCTGTTGGATCATGTTGTCATTGATGCCAATAGGTTTGATTACTTGGGAGATTGTTGGATCATATGTCATTGATGTAAATGGTTTGGTTTGATTGATGTCATTGGTTGATGTCAAGTAATTGATTGATATGATTCCCTTGATGA
>ML810663.1:52531-94777 GCA_009831015.1 Picea engelmannii
TGTTGAGGATTGTTGCCTCATCTCAGTTGATGCTGAGAATGCAAGCTGAGTCTTGCATATAGAGCTGATGCTCTTGTAGAGTTGTACTCTATTCAGTTGTTGCTGATAAACCCCAAGGATTGTAGTCCGTAATAAAAAGAAAATTGTACATACATCTTGTGTTCTTTGTGTTCATTGTGATGATGACTTGTTGATGATATATTGCTGATATATGTTGCTGATATGTTCTCACATCTAACTGGTTATAAATGAAAACAATGGGTAATGAATAAATGTTGAATGCTAATTGATGAGTTTTTGTGCAAGAGGGAAGTTCTGGGAAAAAGAACCCCACACTCATTCACCCCCCCTCTAAGTGTGGTAGGTGTGTCCAACACCTCCATCATTTGGGTTCTCCTTCCCGAATCATACCCTACTTGGGTATTCATGGAATACAACTTCCCTTTCAAAATTTTGTGCATAACATGAGCCAATAAAATATTTCAGAAGGGGTTCTTACCAAATCCCTTCATACCTTGTGCCACATAGGCACGAATATATTTATACCGGTTCTTGGTTGCTAGCACCCTCTTTCTGATTTTTACCTCATCAGCAATGCTTTATGGGGATTTTTATAGCCCCGTCAACAATCCTTCAACCACAGCTTCCTCCCATGGTCAGCCTCTGCTTGAGGTTGCCCATTATTGGTAACTGTATTCCTCAATAGTTCCAATTCCTTTCTAAACACAACATGCATCATTAGTTGTAATATCAATTAAAATGCATGTATCATAATCATCCAAATCCATAAAACTTCTTGAAAATGTACTAGCATATCTTGATGCACCTCATCACATTATCTTCAAGGGTTTGCATGAATGCAATAGAGATAGTTCTCAATTGTTTCTGTACTAATACGATCATCATCACAATGGTGTCAAAACATTTACTTTTATTAGTAAATCAACTTTCTCATTCTAGAGGAAACATAACACATAGAAAGAAAGGAGTTAGGGGCTATCCCCTTTTTCCACTTCTTGGCTTTTTGAAATTTATTCCAGGGTTAGGCCTCACCCTAACCCTTTTGGATACAACAACATGCTTAGTAGCAAGATTTTGTTTTTTCGTTCATAGTAGGTCATGAACCTGTGTATCCTGCGCATTATTATTCAGTTCTCATAGTGGTTAACATTCAGTTGTTAGTCTTCCACCTACACATTTTATTTTAAAAATGTAATCTAGGATTCTTATATGGGCAGGCTTTGTAGCCCATTTCCCAACCTTCAACAGTCATTAGGGTTGTGACTATGTCCTCCTAGAAGAGTTTTCACATAGTTCTTCCTCGAGAAATTCCCTCAGCATGAAACTTCTTTATTGCACGACCATCGCTATCTGTGATGGACTCATCCTTGAGTTAGCTTTAACTGTTTACCAAATATTAGATTAAGGAATATAAACATGCATCTTTGTCATGTACCCAAATTATGTATCCATACATATTCTGGTTTTTGTTAACTTACATCTATGATGTACTTAACCATATTCATAATCCTAAGCCTGCATGTAGTTGTCATAGGTGTATCTCACAACCCACATGCATCTTTAATTTTAAGATCAGTCAACTCAGGATTGTTCGTAATCCTTCTCATGTGATTCTCAAAGGCATAATCATTTGCCTCTTATTATGACAACATATCAACTTTGCTCATTCGCCCTTTAATTTATTTGCACTGGTTTTTCCTGGGGAGATGGAGCACATTCCCCTTAAGCTATCATTCAAAATAGAACTTTCATGACTCTTCAGAACGAAGTAACCCATGCTTGCCTCACATTTCACTCATCAGGGCAACCATATTGGTATTTTAGTATAATTTTACTCTTACATCATAGATGTGCATCACTTGCACATTTAATATCATTTGTACCTAACTGGTATTAATATCAGGCTTCATATCAAGAAGCTTCACAATGCATTAAATCCATGCACTCAAGCATACACAAACAACTAAGTATTCATCATACTAGCTTAGTTTTATCATTAGTGTTATTTTAGTTAGAGATTACAGTCGCTTACATGACTAATCTCACAGTTATAACTCATACTGATGTTGCCTTCTCTTTATGGAAATAACCAACCAAGGTAACTTTCCCTTTTATACTATAACAACTGGCAAGAAAAACCTTCTTGCCTCAAATTCTATAGGACTTACCCATCTCACATTTCCCCTAGTCATGAGGAGTTATATACTCTGAGTTTAATATAAAGTAGTAATTATACTGCCAAGGATCCTACCTGATCCTATCATATTCCTTTAAGCCCACAAAGGTATTAACCATTCTATAACCATCATCAGTTCCTAATGTTCCAACTGCCCATTCTTAGAGGCAGTGTCACTAACATCAGGTCATCCGATTTTCGGGCTTCAGCTACCCTTGATAGAACCCTGCCACCTTTATCTATCCACATTCAAGTTTTATTATCTGTTAGGGTCCTAACCCACATATAGGTAGAACAATATATTCGGATGTAATAAAGGTAAATATTAATAAGGCCTTGCAATAAAATAGAATAAGTCGAATGTAAGAAGACCTAATAGAAGATTTTGCTTCTATAAGGATCTTCCTCTAGATGCTTCTTTTGATAGACATATTTAGTATAAATAGGAGTCGAGGGTATGATAACCCTAGCTTGGAGATTATTGTAATAGAGCTATTCTCAACTGGAGGTTGCCCCCTCGAAGAGGCTCATGAACATTGCTCTCAGAATCAAAGTGTTATTTATGTTGTTATTCTTATAATATTTCAGTGTTATTGTGGTGATTGTTCTGGTTATATTGTTGTTATTATGCCATTTCTATCATTTTATTTTTATTCTGCATACTTTTTATATCTGGTATATTACAAGTGGTATCAGAGCACTTTCCTTGGCAGAAATTGTGGGTAATTTTTTTTTCATGGTAGAGACGTATTCCAACGTCTTTAAGCCACAGATATTTGTCGTTACGTGCATAAACCCACGGTTGAGGGATTCATACACGCAGGAAATACAAGTGATTCTTAAGCACACATATGTTGGCCACCCTTGTAACCCCTGTTGGTACCCCTTCGAATGGTAGCGCATCAGACAACACCTGTGTATGGATCCACCTAGATTTCCTAAAGCCCTCTTTAGATAAACCGATCGGTCGCCTAACTGCTATAGTGCCACCGAGAACAACACTTGGGAAGATACTCTCTAGTACCTGGGTAGTCGGGTAGTACGGCTAAGGGTACAGTCTATCCTCCTTAGTTAGTGCCTTGAGATATTGGGTCAAGTACTACTGTTGGACCCTGCACGTATATCAGAGAGCTATAGCACAGGGAAAACCCTTTTCTGTAGAACCCTTGAATACCTAACCCTTGGGGACAAAAACATAAACAAATTAAAATAGACAAGAACTATTACCGCACAACTGTGTTCGGGTTGCCAATTAACTACACATTTCTTCCTGGTTAATCATTTGGGCATTTCATCACTACAGTATTCTTTCGACCGAAGTATAACTCCGCGGGTGTAAAAAAAAGTATGGAATTTTTTCACCATTATTTGAGACCTATTCCATTGGATTCATCTCTTCGCCCTTATCACATTCATACATATCATTTTTCGGCAAAAATTTTGACCCCACCCACCCCTTTTCGGTTCCCTTGTCCTCATGGCCCATACCCATAGCCAAGACTTGGAAGCTCACTTCAATACCTTGCAATATAGTCTCACCGAGACCCAACAAGAAGTGAAACAACTCAGTGCCAATGTTGTCGCCATCAATACAACCATGTAGTCCTCAATGGAGGAAATCAAAAAAGACCTGACCACCCAGCTTGAATCTGTCCTTTCGATACTCTGCACCAAGTTGCATATCCCTACAGATAACCCTTCCTTTGACTCACCTCCACATATTGAAGGTGAACATTCCTCTCATTCCCATAACTTTTAGCACTATCGCTTTCAACGTGACCTATGCCTTCTGCTGGTGGATGTGACCAAATTTGATGGCTCGGACCCCACTGGTTGGGTAACCCAAATGGAACATTATTTCTCTTTATACGACATTATAGATGACTTGGGAAAACTCTGGTATGGTGTTATCCATCTAGATCAATAACGTTGGCAATCGTGGCAATGGATAAAAACTTCTCGTCAAGGGTATCTTGCTTGGACACACCTTGTGGCAAAGATTTATGAACACTTTGACACTGACACCAACCATTTGGTCTATTTGAAAAAGTTGAAACAATCAGGAACAGTGGAAGACTTTATATTTTCCTTTGAGCGCCTGGATTTTCGAACAAAGGGCATGTCTAATGCATTTTTCCGAGAGTGTTTTATCAGTGACCTCAAGGATGAGATTCGAGCCCATGTCCTCATGGCTCGGCCTCAGAGTTGGGGGGAGGCTACTAAAAGAGATAAAGAAGAACAACATGTTGTATATTCTCAAAACCGGAAACCCTCCTTTATCCCTCGGCCTAAACCAATAAATCCCACTACTCCCTCCGCTCCACTAAAGATCCAAAAATTGACCAGGACTGAAATGGTTGAACGCCAACTCAAAGACCTTTGTTATAATTGTGATGACAAATATTTCTTGGGCCACAAGTGTAAGGAACAAAATCTTTTTATGGCCATATCTGAGGATATTTTGGAAGAGGATGTTGAAACTCCCCTTGTGTCTTAGTCACTTGAAACCACTAACATAACCCCTCCCTCAGAACCTCTCGAAGTAGAACTAGTCATTTCCCTCAATGCTCTCACTAGCTTCTCCGCTCCCCTAACCCTCAAGCTAATGGGTTAGATCAAGAATCATAAGGTCATCATTCTGGTTGATAGTGGAAGCACCCATAATTTTATTCATCGCCACATTGCCCAAGAAACTCATTGCTACATCCATGACGTCAATAATTTCGAAATCATGATTTCCAATGGTGGCTCCATGAAATGTGGAGGGCATTGTGAAAATGTGTGTCTCCATATTGGTGACTACCAACTGAAATCTCATATGTTTGCTATCGACATGGGCGGTTGTGACATTGTGTTGGGTGCAGACTGGCTAAGGACTTTGAGTCCCATTCTCATGGATTTTAAGGAATTAACCATGCAATTTGACTAGGAGGGCCACCAATATAAGTTCCAAGGCATCACCGTCGGTTCACCTGAGATCATGTGGAGGGAATTGTGAAAATGTGTGTCTCCATATTGGTGACTACCAACTGAAATCTCATATGTTTGCTATCGACATGGGCAGTTGTGACATTGTGTTGGGTGCAGACTGGCTAAGGACTTTGGGTCCCATTCTCATGGATTTTAAGGAATTAACCATGCAATTTGACTAGGAGGGCCACCAATATAAGTTCCAAGGCATCACCTTCGGTTCACCTGAGATCATTAGTTCCCATCGCATGGAAAAACTACTCAAAAACGGTCATTATGGTGTTATTTCCCAACTCCATGCCATACAAGCAACATAGACACACTCGGTGCCGCAAGACCTCCAAGCCATCTTTTCTAAACATCAAGTGATCTTTTCCACTCCCTAGGGACTCCCTCCTTTCCATGGTGTTCATGATCATTCCATTCCCCTTGTACCCGAAAGCCTTCCTCCCAATATCCATTTGTATCGTCACCCCTTTTCCCCAAAAAATGAAATTGAGAAAATGGTCCAGGAACTCCTTAATGCAGGCGTTATTCACCCTAGTACAAGCCCCTACTCTTATCCCGTGGTCATGGCCCTGAAGAAAGAAGGTTCTTGGAGAATGTGTCCTGACTTCCGTGCCCTCAACAAACTTACCATTAAAGACAAATTTCCCATTCATGTCATTGATGACCTCCTGGATGAATTGAGTGGTGCCCAATTCTTTACTAAACTTGATCTTCGTTTGGGCTACCACTAGATACGTATGAAAGAGACAGACATTCCCAAGACTGCCTTTAGAACTCATGAGGGCCACTATGAGTTTTTGGTCATGCCCTTTGGCTTGTGTAATTCCCCCTCCACCTTCCAAATCCTCATGAATCATGTCTTCTGTCCTTTTCTACGTCATTTTTTCTTAGTTTTCTTTGATGATATCCTCATCTATAGAAAAACATGGACAGACCATCTTCCTCATGTGGATTGAGTTCTCCATCTACTCTCTCAGCACCAACTTTTCCTGAAACAGTCTAAATGTGCTTTTGGAGCCTCATAAGTAGAGTACTTGAGTCATCTGGTTGGCAAGGATGGCATCAGGGTGGATCCTAAAAAGATTGAAGCTATGCAAGACTGACCTCACCCAAAGACTGTCAAAATCTTGCATGGATTTCTGGGCTTAACAGGTTATTATCGCAAGTTTGTTAAGAATTATGGAAAGATTGCAACACCTCTCATTGCTCTCCTAAAAAAGAACTCTTTCACTTGGACTCCAGCCATTGCTCAAGATTTTCAAACCTTGAAGATGGCCATGTGCACCACTCCAGTCCTAGCCCTTCCTGATTTCACAAAGACCTTTGTCTTGGAATGTGATGCTTCAGGGAAAGGAATTGGTCCTATCCTTATGCAAGAGGGTCGGCCTTTGGCTTTTACCAGCAAGAAACTATCTGAAAGAAATCTGGGAAAATAAATCTATGAAAAGGAAATGTTGGCTATTCTGCATGTCGTTGATCTATGGTGCCCTTATCTATTGGGGCAACGCTTCCAAATTAATACAAACCATCAAAGCCTCAAGTATTTTTTGGAACAACACATTTCCTCCCCAGAGCAACAAAAATCAGTGACTAAGCTCTTTGGATATGATTATGAGATCATTTACAAGAAAGGCAAAGACAATGTGGTTGCATATGCACTTTCCCAAAAATATGAAGATGAAGGATCCCTGTTTTCTCATTCCTTCATTGTACCAGATTGGCTCCAAACCATTCACCAGGAATGGCTACAAGATCCCAAAAGTTCGCATCTGATCCAACAATTGCAGTCCAATGCTCCAGCTTCCCCAAGGTACTCTTGGCTCCATGATGAGCTTTGAATCAAAGGTTGTTTGTACTTAAGTAAATAATCAAATCTTAAATCCATGGTACTTTCTAAGCTTCATGCTACACCCACAGCAGGGCACTCCGAGTTCACCAAAACCTATGACAGGGTCAAATGTTCTTTTTTTGGGGATGGTATGAAACAGGACATTCATAATTTTTTCACTGAATGTGATGTGTGTCAATGCAAAGAGGGAGCAGCAATCAAATCTCTGGGCACACTACAACCGCTTCTGATTCCACCTGTTATTTGGAGGGATATCTCTATGGATTTTATTACAAGCTTACCCAAATCGGGAAATAAATCAGTCATCATGGTGGTTGTTGATCGCCTTTCCAAGTATGCTCATTTCTGTGATCTTCAACACCCATTTACAACATCCACGGTGGCTCAAATTTTCATGGATCAGGTCTTCAAGCTTCATGGCATGCCACACTCTATTGTTTCTGATCGTGACCCAACTTTCACAAGCAATTTTTGGCAAGAATTGTTCAAGCTAAAAGGTACCCAATTGCATCTCAACACAGCTTATCATCCCCAGACTGATGGTCAAACGGAAGTTGTCAACAAGTGTTTGGAAACATATTTGAGGTGTTTTGCCTCGGAAAAGAAAAATCAGTGAGCTCAATGGTTACCCCTAGATGAATGGTGGCACAACACTTCATACCATATAGCTACGTGCATGACTCCTTTTGAAGTGGTATATGGACATAAGCCACCTTCAAGTCTCTCATACTTACCTGGTGTCTCGCAGGTCTAGGCAGTTGACCAAACACTTACATTTCAAGAGGCTATTCTTCATACCCTTAAAGAGAATTTGGTCATGGCACAAAATCGCATGAAGCAAAAAGCAGATCAAGGTCGCTCTGAACATGAATTTGCAGAAGGGGATTAGGTGTTTCTTCGACTACAACCTTACAAGAAAAATTCCCTCAAGGTTGAGCATTGTCAGAAGCTAGCACCCAAATTTTATGGTCCTTATACCATTCTCAAGCGTGTGGGATAGGTGGCCTATCAATTATCTTTTCCCAGTCATTCGAAGCTACATCCTGTTTTTCATGTTTCATGCTTAAAGAAGGTGAATGGAACTAAGTGCCAAATTCAAACCAACCTTCCTGAGTTATCCAAAGAAGGATCCATTTGGCTACAACCACAAGTAGTTTTGGACCAACGTGAGCATCGCCTGCATCAGATAACTATCAAGGAAGTGTTAGTCCAATGGAAATATACAACTCCAGCAGATGCCACTTGGGAACCAACTACCATTTTGCAACAATTTCCACATCTCAAGCCTTGAGGACAAGGTTTTTTTTAAGGGGGAGGACATGTTAGGGTCCTAACCTGCACATAGGTAGAACAATATATTCAGATGTAATAAAGATCAATATTAATAATGCCTTGCAATAAATAGAATAATTCGAATGTAAGAATACCTAATAGAAGCTTCTGCTTCTAGAAGGATCTTCCTCTAGATGCTTCTTTTGATAGACATATTTAGTATAAATAGGAGTCGAGGGTATGAGAACCCTAGCTTGGATATTATTGTAATAGAGCTCTGATCAATTGGAGGTTGCCCCCTTGAAGAGGACCGTAAACATTTCTCTCAGAATCAAATTGTTATTTCTTTTATTATTCTTATATCATTTAAGTGTTATTGTGGTGATTGTTCTGGTTATATTGTTGTTATTCTTCCATTTCTAGCATTTTATTTCTATTCTGCATACTTTTTATATCTAGTATATTACATTATCACTATTAATTAGCATATCCCTACTCCGGTAAGAGTAGTTACCACTTTGACAAAGGGGTTAATGAAATTCTTCTGCTAAAATTCAACAAGAATTCCCAAAATCACAAGTTTAATCTGTAGTCCTTCTCCTCAAGGAGTAAATGCAGATAACCATACCTCTTTATGTGACTCGTGCATGAGACCAAGCAGGCCAAGTGTTGTAACCATTCCCCGATACCAATTTGTAACACACCCACGACGGGGCATAAAAAAAATTCGTTTTTCCTCAACTCTCTCTAGGTTCCCTCTTCTTCAATTGCAGGTTCTTCCAAACCCATGGGCTCTTTCCTGGCCCCTTTGAAACATTTACGCAACAGGCGCTAGCTCTTCAGGCTAGCCCCTTCCTTCATATGACCTCAGCCTATAACCCCGGGTCTAACCAAAAGGCGCTTCATGACTTCGCATGTTGGGTAATCGTGTGTCCACGACTTTCCTTGATCCAACGGCTCAGATCAACTTGTGAGTCCTCACAACTCTGCCTTTGACTTCCCTGAGTCATAAGTCAGTGAAATGGTGATCTCTCACCACATGTCCTTCCCAACACTGATGGCTAGGATCAACTCCACTCATGTCCTTCCCAGCACCGATGGCTAGGATCAACTCCACTCTTCCCCTTGCAAATCTTTCGAAGTCCAAGTTCTCGAACTCCTCGATCTGCTTCCATTTGTAAACTCTGATGATGGACAGTTCTGGTGACTTCAAAACTTGTCTCATGCACTTTCCTTAGGATCCAACGGTTGTTGGTCCACGCACTCGGATCTAATGGCTCAGAAATTTTCTCCTTTTTTCTGCGTGCTCCTCCCATTTGTCTCTGATATGACGACCCAGATCCTTTCTCATGAATCGGAAGTTCACGTTTCACAACTTTGGAAAACAACCTCCTTCGTTCTCCAAACTAACAAGTTTCAGTTTCCTGAAGTCTATTTCCCAATGAAAGGAATCAACGGTTTGATATTTCCTTAGATTGATGGCTCATTATCTCTCTTGAGATTTCAAGTGTTGAATGACTCTCGGCCCTTATCCTCCTCGCAGTTTTACTGGATCCAACGACACATGGCTATCGACGCTTCTCCCTCCAGGGATTTCTACCATCTGTCCAGTATTTCAATGACTCTTTTCCAAATAACTTGGTGTCTCCCCTTCTAAACTTTCGATTTCCACGAGGTGACTTCAACCCTCGCTCCTCCTTTGAGTTCTTCTAGGCCTCTATCCTTCCTGAGCTTTCACCTTCTTCCCGACTTGGAAGATATCATATGTTTCAAAGGTCTCGACCTTCAATTTACTTCCTATGAGCCCTGATGTATTGGTATCGACTTCTGCTTTCCCTACTGAGCTTACAAACTGGAAACAAGTTCGCCTCTTGGACCTCATCTGTGCTTCTGAAAAGCACTTGTATTTTATGAGCTTGGTCCTTAGGGAATTTTGAATTCCCACGTACTCCTTGCGTTAAGTTGCTCGCGTCGGATCGACGGTCCACAACCTTCCTCGATCCAATGGTCCAGATCACATCGCAACTTCTGGTTTCATAAGTTTAGTCGCACCAATGTGTGATTCTCCCGATGTGTGAAATCCGATCTTGCCAATCTGATGGTCAAGGAGGGTCCCAATAGATTCTTGGATCTACAGTCTAGGTCACATCGCTACTTCAGGTTTTGGAGGTTAAGTCGCACAACGCGCGATTCTTCTGTCACGCAAAATCTAAACTCACATATCCGACGGTCAAGGTGGGTTCCAATTGATCCATAGATCCACGGTCCAAGTTATTTCGTGTCTTCGAATTTTGGAAGACTTGGTCATGCTAACACGCGAATCTCCCGATGTGCGAACTTGTGAAGACTGAAGTAGTCGAGGCATTAATGCCTACTCTCCTTCTTCAAATCCAGTGGTCATGACATACCTTGGATCCTCCCAAACGGGTCTCATCTGTTCATCTTCCAAACAAAATGGTATTCCCTTTCGATACCTGAATCTTGCTATCCTTCCTGAGCTTCATCAGTTATGAAGGATTTAAGAGTGTTGCACTCTTTCTCCCGGACTCAACACATAGAAGGGTCTTCTGCACACCTCTTGCACCCCTTCATAGACTCTAGAACTTAAGTGGTTCTCGGTCTCTGCTTGCCTCATAGAGAGACGGTGAATATCTGCACTACCTCTCCTAATATTAACAAACTCCATCCTCCAAGGGACTCAAAAATACTAGGAGGGTCGACATGCGTACATGAAACTATACCTAAGGTCGACGAACTCACAGTTCATGGCTCTAGATTAGGCCACCACAGGATGCAAGTATTTATGAGTACAAATCATGTCTGAACCATATAATTTGTTACTTGCCTAATTATAAAACCAAGAAGAAATAGAAGGGATATAGTATATCCATTAAGCAATCATGCACATTCCTAAAAACATTCACAGTATATCCAATTCATAAACAGTTACAACTCAATTACACAGGGTAGGAGAATACTTATCTATTGAAGGTTGTCGCCAACTAACTGACTGTGTTTGTTCATCCTTCCACCCGACCATAGGCTCACAGGAATTCATTCTTATCACTCTGGCCACCCCCGTGCCAAGCCATGATATCACCAGGGAACTCTCACAATTCTCAAGGTTTCTTTCTCTGTTTGAGCTTCTTCTCGGATTTTGTTCTTTGCGAACTTTCAGATATTTCTCTCTCTATTATGGCCCTGGGAGAGGTTTATCATATGCTCACTCGGCATCAATCTCGTGGCCTTTTTTTCATCATCTGTTGGAGAGATATGTGCATTCTCCTTACTCATTTTTTTATTATATCTTTTCCCAAGGATGGTTCTCGACCCATCCCGTTCCTTCTGTCAGAAGGAAACTCAGGACAACTTGGTTTGTCATGCCCAGTGGTACTTCAGGCTGACATTCTACAGTTAGACCATGCTCCCATTCATGGGAGTGGTTGATAATTCAACTAATGGTCCTTTCTTCATTAACTACTTTTCTCTTCTTGGGATCCGAAAGAGATTTATTATCCCCATCAAGGGAAATTTGGGGTTATTTGATATAATGAACCCTCTCTTATAGTTTTCACATTCTTTCCTCTAGTGATATCATGGCCAGTACTTTGAAGAATTCACCCCACAGTAAATTATTGGCAACTCAAACAATAATACATTTACCTTGTCCACATGCCTTAGCATGGTAATCCTATTTTATGATTAATTACAAGCTTGGGGAAACAAGGTGTTACAAGACCCTAGGATGAGTTCAATTTTCATCTCCCCCCTCTCTTCTAAAAATCCTTTTATATCCTTATAATCACAAGCAAAAACATCTTGATATTCACTGAGCAGGTTGAATGTTTATGTTTTATCCTTTTCCAACCAATAGTCTCCTATCCGTGCCAGTTTTGGTCAAGTGTGAGTCAAAATGTCAAATTATTTGGTTTTTAGCTCTGCATCCATCCATTATGTGGGTTTATATTCATCCAAAATTCATTTTCCTTCGAAAACCTCATTATAGCTTAGTGGGAAAACTTTTTTTTTTAATCCTCCTTGTCTTCCTTGGATAACATAATTTTTTCTTCACGTAGTTATTTACTGCTGGGTGGATTTTCTTCCATCTAAAGATTTGACCTAGAAAATTTTCTTTTTCCATGTCCACCCAAGGATATCTTATGTTATTTTGTTCATGAGTCAACATGAAGTTGCAAGTCGATGTCGACCCCACGTCGACGTTTTCCTTGCCTCTTTTTTCAACTTGATTAGGATTTCATTTTTCCAAAATTTTCTTTATCTCCAATGTTGCTTCTCTTACTTGTGCCTCTTTAGGGATAAAATCAAAGTCGCTTATGATTTTTTCCTTCATTTCATTCCATTTGAAGGTGTGACCACTTACTTATTCAATTTTATACCATTTATGCGGTATATCATCCAGAGTGCTTGGAAACATATTTGGCCAAATTATTTCATCTCTATATTTGACTCTTGTCCATTTGTTTTCATAGTGATGGATATGGGCCACTAGGTCAAAACCAAGTTTAAAGGTCAGGATGTCAACATTTGTTGATAGATTCCTTCCTTTGAATCTTTCAACAAAGTATGGTGTAGCAGTGGTCCATGTATGTAACCAGGGAGCATGTGTCTCCCACCATCGAGTTGCTTGACCTATGAAAGGTTCAACAAGTTTATGTACTATTCGATGTTCTCCCACTTCTTTTGACACTTCATCAAGGTGAACCAAAAGAGAGTTTCTTTCATTGAACTGCAATGGAGGTCTTGTCTTCCATTCACTTGGGATGAATGTTGGTGCTTCTTTTATCTATTTTTCAAAAACAATAGGGAATACTTGGACCAAGAAGCATTCTCTTGTTCATTTTATCGGTATTTCATCTATCAACCATCACTCTTTTGCATGGAAATCATAGTTCTCTATTTTCCAGTTATATATTTTTGTGTCTGAAATTTTCTCCATGGAGAATGGGGAACCGACTAAGATTTCACCTTCTTTGTTCGGTTTGACATTGTATTTTTTTTTGTTAATGATATAATATAGACAACAAGCCTCTTGGTCTTCATCCCACATTTCTACTCATGGCTTTCCTTCTTTTGGATCAAAAGGTATAACAATTTTCCTACCACTTCCTTTTAGTTTGATTATATCACTTTCAAAAGAGACAATTGATTTCATATTTCAAACCCATGGTCTTCCTACTAATGTGGGGTAAGAAGGGATACATTCGACTAAGTCATTTACCTCAAATTTGACAATCGTCATAATTCCCATTATGTGAGGTTTTATGTGTTTGATAATTTCAATTGGCTCTATAAATATTTGATCTACCAACTTCAAGTAATTCATCATCGGTTCCAACGGAGGTATTCCAAGTCATTTCCATGTGTCTTGGGGAAGTATATTGGATTTTCAACCAAATTTGACAACAAATTTATTAAATATGTTTCCGTCGATCTCAAGGTCGACTTGGGGATCATAATCATTCATGTGTTTTTCCTATGAAAATTGTCGAAGATTTTTATATGATCATTGGTATTCTTATTACTGTGTCAAAATATTAAGCAACTCAATCAAGAGACCAACAAACCTATTTTCTTTCAATCATTGGAGGAACTCATCTAAGACACTGTCTTTGGTATATGATGTGTTCTTCTACCTTCCCCTACTTCCACTTTCTTTTTATTGGTGAATGTTCTTGAAAAATTGCAATGCTTCCCGCATTATCTTATTTTCTTGATCTAGGTTGGGGTAGGTATTTTGGTTTCCCAATTGTCAAAGTAGTGATTCTCTATAATTATATCAACCTACACCCGATCGTGTTACAACATGGAGGTTCTTTGAGTTTAGAACCTCTTATTTGGGCACAGTATGTAGAAGAATCACATTCCTTGTATTCATCACTTTTTCTATTACTATGGGATAGTATTTGAGTGAGTGATCACCCACTCCACATATGTTACAAAATTTCAAGTCGTTTTTGTCCTTAATGGGACAATTGGGGATTATCTGATCTTCTTTCTAGCACTTGAAGCAGTGATATCGACCCTAGCCACATCCTCTACCTCCTTGACCATGTCCTCCTCTAAAGCCTCCTCTTCCTTGGTACTCACCTCGATCATGGCCTTGATATTAATTTCCAACTTCTTGGTCATTGTTTTTTTCAGTAGCCTATGTATGATAAATTGTGTGCATGCTTTAATTATTTCACCTATTTAATCGACACTATTATGTCGAATGGTTACTTTCTTCATAGATGTGGCACCACTTTGGTCTAGCATTTTTCAAATTATGCGGACAATATCAGGTAGTATGATTCATCGTGGATTGACAAATGTCACATAAATTTTCGATTTGGATACAATGGATGTTGGTATCTAGTGCATCATTTAATTTGAAATAGTCCTTTGTATTCCCTTCGTTACAACAAAGGGTGAACCAGAATTTGTTCTGTCTAATGGTTATATTTTTTAATGATTGTTGCATAATTTTGAGTTTTTATTCAATTCTTTTTTTCCATCGTCGAGGAAGTTGATGGTCTGTCGTCATCCATTTCTATGTGTTGATCCTTTTTCAAGACTTATTTGCAAGTTTGAGTGTCATATATTCTTAATGGAGCTCCGATTTTTTGTAGGAGGCCTATGACATACCATTCAACTAAGAGATTTCTGTCAATGACATGTGGAATATAGTTGAGGATTTATTTGAATATTTTATCATATTCTTGTACTATTTCTCTTGAAATTTGCTTGATTTCCTTAATTTTATGAGCATCCAGGTGCCTAATGTCCTGAGTCTTAAAGAATGTGAGGAATTTTTTCTTGATTTCTGCTTCTGACCTTATATGGTTTTCTGTGAAATTCATGAACCAAGTGAGAACCCTGGCTCATAATGTGGTACCAAATTGTGATTTTTTATGTTCATATATAATTTCGGTCGCGTTCCAGATTGTTTCACAAATGAACCAATGTCGTTTGGGGTCTTCATCTCCTTCATAGATGGGTATATGATTTAGACCCATTGTGTCTTTATTTGGAGCTTTATAAATTGGTACAATGGAGAGAGTTTGATTTTGTCAATTTATTAAGAAAGGCTACTGGGAATTTGATGTTACTTCGATTTGGGGAGTCAAATGTTGAATGCCCAACTTGACTAGATAAATCTGTTGTCCGGATTCAGTCAGATTTTTCTCCAATAATAATTGAACTTATTCACTTGCTAGGGTTATTTCATTTATTTGGAAACCCTTATCTATATACTTGATGAATTGTATTTCAAAGTGATGCATTGGTTCATCCTCAATATTTATTGATTTAGATTCTTATTCAATGAGTAAATTCGGTAGGTGGGAGAGTGTGTTAGATCCTTGATGTCAAATAGTATATCATGTGCTTGACTCCGATTTATTTCCAATACTTCAATCAAAATTCTATCATGCATATGGCCATCTTCATATTCTCTATACAACATCTTCGAAGACTGAGAGTCAATATGAAGCCTCTTGTGAAGGAAATCTTTTATATGTGGGATAACGTATTTAATAGGATATCGACTTATTGCAGGTCCCAAGTCATCGATATCCATAATTTCAACTGTGTCAATTTGTTGAAGGGTTCCTCTACTTTAATCTATCAACTACAAACTTATACTCCTCACAAGAACTGTTGAGCCTACTTCTATTGCCAAGTATGGTCATCCCATGCTTGAGGCAACATCAAAACCGCTTGGAGTCAAGGATCTATCCCTCCAAGACTCAGAGAGGGATCTCTCTTTCAGATTTAGATTTGTTTGAACATGGATCTTAGACTAGTTATGAGGTGCAGAATTTGTTTTAGATTTGAGTTGTTTGGCTGAAGGACTGCTTTAGAATCCCATTAGGCTATGGGGTCTGTGTTAAAACTTAAGGTCAGATAAATAGCTTTTAAAAGGCTTCTTCACAGGGAGAGATAGTCAAGATACTAGATCGATTAAAATTAAATGTGATGGAAAGATAGAACAAGTGAAAGGCTCATTTAAGTAAAGAAGCATTCAAGAATTTATTTAAGTTAAAATCAGAAGAATAACATGCAAATTGATAAAAGGCCAGATACAGAGTACACGAGGTAAATTCCATTCTTCAACTTCCTTTTAACAATTAGAATTAGGAAACAAAGTGATAAAAGAGTAGGAAAACATTAACATAGTGAGAGTAACATCACCAATATATAGACGCAAGAATCATGTGAATCAATTCCTTTGTATTGCTGGTGAATCTGGAAAATATTACAGAGAATAGTTTTTCTAGGTGCAAGAATCAACCCATTTTACATTAAAATTACATGAATAAATAGGAGAGATCACCCCTCAAGATTAGGAAGTTGGATTCAACCACCTCGGCCAAAAATAGAAACAAATCCCCAAAAGTCTAGAACTGTTTGCCATGAAAGATGAGCGGAATTGCTGCAAACAAAGGGGTCCACTCAGACATCTGTTTCTCCTCAAAGGTGACACCTGTGAAAAAATTGTAAGAGTTTATTTTATATGAGTTTGTCTGGAGAAAAAGCCTCCTTTGTTTTCTCCAATTTCGTCTCCAGCTCGCCAAAACAACTCCCGCAAAATCAAGACTAAAACAAGAAAAATCGGAAACCTAAGAAAAGGGGATGAAAGATGGATTTGATTCTCCCAATTGGTGGCACCTATGCAAAACATGATTTTTTTGTTCTTCAGCCCGTTATGGAGAAAAAACTCTCTTGATTTTTCACAATTCCTTCTTGTTTTCCCAGAATCCTTCCTGGAAGTCGGTCGGTTGAAACTGGAAAAATTGCAGTTTTGAGTTTTTTGGGTGAGCGGTTTTGCAGGGAGGGAAGGTGGTTTTTGGACCCTATGAGGTGGTAAGTGGTATTGGGAGGGCAGGGGGGTGGGGGGTGTCTGATTTCACCAGGGGGTGACAAGTGTCCCTCCCAATACCATTTGATCGGACCCCCCATTGGGGTGATGTGACATGAGGGAGGCGGGGGGGGTCTGATATGTACGAGGAAAATGCATGGGTAGACTTAGGATATGTTTTTAGTTTGTTTATTTTTTATTTTTGTTTTTTGAATTTTAATTTTTTGTTTTATATGTTATATGTATTTTAATTTTGTATGTTTATTATATTTCGTTTTTTTAATTTTGTATTACTTTTGTTTTATTTATGTTTGTTTTTGTTTTTTTTTAAATCTTTGTTTTTATTTAATTTTTATTTAATGCTTTATATACGTTTTTTAATTAATGGTTTTATATTGTTTATTATATGTTTTATAATTTTTGTTTTAATATATATATATATATATATATTTAATCTTTAATTAGTATTTTGATTAATAAAATACTAACCCAAGTACTAAATTAAACAACTTAATTATTAATTATTTAATTAATTTAATCATTTATTTATTATCAATTACTTTATTAAACTAATTAATATTGTATTGTCCTAAGTTTGTTTATGCAGGGATGAGTGGCGAGCGAGATGTAGTGAAGGATGATGGAATGGAAAGCGCAGTGGTGGATGAAGGACACAGCAGGGTGATGGAGGATTTGGAGAAATGGATGGAGGGGAAAAAGGAATCAACCAAGCCCAATAAGCCAGATGTCTTCATCACGGGCGAAACGCCAAATAGGCAACTGAAGAAAAAAGTTATCTATGATTATAGGACCCCAACATAGGATCCAACTGGGGATGGCAGCTCTTGAGGAGGTGTCAAGAATCTCCAATATCTGAACATGCATACCGATGCTTTATTCATCTTTACCTGTGCATGTTTTAATCTTTCAACTGAAACCAAATCAAAATGAACACTGTTGAAAAAGAAATTCTCGGAATTTTGAGCTTATTCACACTCTCCTATCCTAATCTACTGCAATTTTGTTGTTCTAAATGATACAATAATGCCAGTGCATCCAATCAAACAACTTCTCTGGTGAATCTGCCCTTTCAATGTTTTCAATCAATATCAGAAATAGAACTTTCATAGGCAACACAGACTAATTTCCATCCTGATCTTTACAACACAAAGCCCTGGGATGGTGGACAATTACAAAAACTTTAGGTATCAATGGGAATCCTAAAAACAATAGCCCATCCATATAGATAGCTATAGGATCATACTAGACGTGACCTATTCAAATTTAACCAACTCAACTTCATGATTTGACATTGTAGTTATGCTATTTTCATCCTCATGCACTTCCTGACATGGCTGCAACTTTTCTGATGGGTTTTTGAATGATACTTCTGTTGAACACACCCCTATAGATGACTGTTTGATCATATCCATATCATAACAATTTTTGAAATCATTGGGGGTAAATGAAAATTGACTTTGAAAACACAATCTATCCAGCATATTAGTTATAGGGTCATAAAATATTTTAGATGACTATGGAATTTGTTCTATTGGAATTTCATGGTTTACACTATGATCCTCAACCAGAATATGACCAAGATTCCCTTTCAAAGTATGAAAAGAACTGAAACATAAGGGCAGGGAATCAAAATGGATCAGCTCATTACCTGTCTCGAGCTTTGTGTTTTCATCTGAATTTTGGCCTGCACAAAGACTCAAGGGCTACACTTCTGAATTTACAATAGCTTCTATATCACCCATGTTCTCCTCTCCTGGTGCATTATAGAATTCCTCATCCTTTCTATTTACAACCTGCTTGAAATGTTCCCTCAGGAGTGAGGCAAAACACAAGGGCAGGCAATTTGCATTTTCTTGAAAATTTTCTGCACTTTCCTCCTTGCAATCTTGATTAGTATGCAAAGTTTGATTGTCATCTTGGCATTGTGGTAATTGGAATTATTCTCCCCATGAAGATAGTGTTGGTTTCTTTGAGAAGTCATCATCAAACTCAACCAAATAATCATCTAAAATTGTTGCTATGGGATCCTGAAAGGATTTACAAGATTGCTTCATTGATTCACATGACAGGTTTTGGCTTTCTATGTGTTTATCCTTCAACATCTGCTCAAAAGTCTCCTTCAAAATTTTGAATGAGTAAAAAATTAATGGTACAGAGTTACATTCCAATGCTTTGAATTCTGCTTTAGGCTCTGAATTTTCCCCTGAACTTTGAAAATCAGAGAAACTTGGAGATTATAATCCTGGATTTGAAATAGCCTCTTTCTCAACACTAACATCCCCAGGAATTTTTACATTGTGATCATAGTTGTCATAATTTCCATGTACAGATTGATGGTCCTGCTAGGATTGTGAATGATCTTCTTCGTCCCAACAGTATCCTGCTGATTTCTTTGGAAAATCCATCTGAATGTAATCCTCATCATACCAATCAAGCTTGGGTAAATCATCCACGGATGAAATTCCATTGAACATGCATATCATGTCAAGAAGTTTTCTCATCACCATATGATTTTGAAATTCATCTTTGTCTATGTCATGGATTGAGTACATGAAGTAATCATTGGGTGGATCAGAATATTGAGGTTGAATTGGAAAAATCTTGGGGACATTGATCTTTGTCCTTTCTGGAACTATTGGAACATGTGGTCTTTGAACAACAAGTTTATCTTTCCTAATAATCGTCTGAATCATCGCTTTTATAGTGTTTGCCAAGACATCTAGTTTCACTTCTAAAGATATCAGATGTTCCTTTTCCATTCTATTTTTCTCTTCTGTCTTTAACTTTGCCTTTCTGTTCAGCAAGTTAGCTTCCACATCAACTGCAATCTTTTTCATTTCCACATCAATTCCATGCTATCTATGTATCAAATGCATCTGGGTAATGCAAAAGGGTTGATCCTGGGGGTGGACTTATATCAATAGGAATTGCATGGTACACCTTATTGAACCTTGCTGAAAATTGATGTACTGTATCCCCTGGCTGTATTTTCAAATTGTCATACTCTTCTAGGATGAGAAAGACATTTCTCATGATCACCCATCGATCTAGGAAATTTTTTACAAACTGATGTAAATTTCTAATGCTTGTAGCTGGAAGATCCTTAAACCAATTTTTGACTTTACCTTGCAATGATAGGGAAAAAATTATGATGCAGACATTGTCATCTTCCACCTCAAACAGATCAAGAAAATCCTTGAGACTTTGGATATTCTTTTCAGCAGTGATCTTTACATTTTCCCCATCAAACCTGGGAAGATTATTGTTATAATTGGTAGGGAGTTCATGGAGAATAGGAGGAATATCTAGGGGCTTGTATCTGTCTAGGATTTTTGTAGGTATAGGAGGCAAAGAAAGAGGCTTATAGTCATTTGACAACTTGGAAAAAGTAGGAGATAAAGCACGAGGCTCATGTCTCACTAGGATTTCTACTGGTGCATCTGGGATGTGCACAAGTGTATGAGTATGTACATGATATACAATTTGGGGCTTAGTCTCTTGAGGTTCATCGATTTGCAGATGATAAATATAAACTTCAGCAATATACTCTTGATTCGGATTGGAAAATGATAGGACACAATTACAGATAAAATAAAAGATGGAACGATACAAAGGAAATCATCATGAAGATTGATGTAAAATTTATCTTTAACAATTTTGATTGACAATCTATCTTCAATAGCCTGTTATTCAATATAATCTTCGACGATTATTTCAAACCACTCATTTAGATTTGTTTGACCTCCATTGGTGATTTTTTCCATTAAATGTCCATCCAGATTTAGTTTACAAATTAGAAGGTTGGTTAAGGTATTCAAATAGCACTTCTAGAATGGCTTCTATGAATCATTCATCAATTTCTGTGAAAAAATGTGCTCGATCTTCTTCTAGTATTTGTCGGTTTCTCCTTGCATACTTATTTATCTAATTACTTATCTTACAATCCCATCACTCGTGTATGTATTCCAGGATCAACATCTATGTGTGCATTATTTTACATGCTCGAGTTTGTAACTATAGACAACATAACCAATGTTGTAATCTATGAGAAAGTATGTGGGTGTTACTAGTAGTTCATCACACAGATCAATATACACAATACACTACTATACACACATACACATACACATATAAGGAATCATACACAAAGTAGTATAAGAACCAACAATATGCACTTTATTATGTACAACAAACAACCATCTTTCCTCTGTTATATAGCCACATATATACTTGTGTATTTGGTTACATGGCAGTTAAAACTTCCTAACTACCTTGGTCGATCAAACCAATTGGATACTTGACCAAATTACACACTTGAATTAGACATCCGACTAACTTACATACCTAACTTGGTCGATTGTCGAGTCTAGTCTATGAGGCCAAGTAGCTCCTACAATGTTACCCCACATTATCCTCCATAGGTACATTACAGTCAGTGTGGTGAATATGTTGTTGTATTCATCCAACATTTTTTCCATATGCTTATACTATATAGAGAGGCCCCTTGCAGAGGCCTTGGTAGTTGTGATGATCTTCCATTTACCTTCCAATTGATATATAAAGAGAATAAATTGATATATAAAGAGAATTAATGTAGAATATACATAGTGATCCTCTTTGCTTCTTTTGAAGCCAAGTCCCAGCATATAAGTATCAAATTTTTGATACCACATCATTGGTGATTGTTTTAAACCATACAAGGACTTTTCCAGCTTGCATACCAGCTCCTTCTTTCCTTTCACAGCATAACCTTCTGGTTGCTTCATAAATATTTATTCTTCCATATCCCCATGCAGGAATGTTGTCTTCACATCCATCTGTTCTACTTCAAAATCAAATGCAGCAGCAACAAATAACAGAAATCTTATAGAGGTTAACTTGGCAATGGGAGAAAAAATATCACCAAAATCAATTCCCTCAACCTGGGAATAACCCTTTTCTACTAACCGAGCTTTGTATTTCTCCACTTTTCCTTCTGCATTCAGCTTCTTTTTAAATACCCATTTGATGTCAATGGGATTTCTTCCAGTTGGCAACTCCACTAGATCCCAAGCCTCATTCTTATCCAAAGATGCCATTTCTTCTTCCATGGCCCTTTTCTAGAGATTTCCATCCTCTGAATCCACTGCCTCTTTGACAGTTCTAGGATCATCTTCAGTAATAGACAAAGAAAAATTTGAACAAAAATTAGATGGACTATACCTTTCCGGTAGCCTTCCTTCTCGATCCGATCTCCTCAATACTAGAGTATGAGGATCTTCTTCTTCTGATTCATGTTCTTCTGTAGAATCTGATTCATCATCCTTTAAATCAAACTCTATCTTCTCTGGTTCTTCCTTACTTGGTAGGACTTCCTGTTTAACAACATCCTTCATTTCTCTAAATACCACATCTCGACTATACACTACCTTCTTAGTTTCTGGGTTCCAAAGCTTATAACCTTTGAGACCGTCTTTATATCCAATAAAGATACATTTTTCAGCCTTCTTATCCAGCTTAATCATGTTTTCATATGGAACATCAACATATGCATCATAGCCAAATACCTTAATATGTGTGAGAGAAGGTTCTTTACCAGTCCATACCTCTTGTAGAGTCTTGTCACCCAACACTAATGAGGGTGATTTGTTGACCAGATAACATGTAGTATCCACTGCCTCTGCCCAAAATTCTTGCCCTAACCCGGCACCACTGAGCATGCACCTTTCTTTTTCCATCAGCGTCATGTTCATCCTTTTATCCAGGTGGATATCGGTGGCCATCCACCATTTTCGACTGGCTCAAAACAGTTTTCTGGCAATTTTATCAATTTACTATTTTTAACAGTTTTTAACTTCTGGAGTGATTTTGAGGGCCCAAATGAAGGTTTTTCGAGATATAGGTTCTCAATGATAGTCTATGACATGATTGATCCCCCAAAATGAATCTCCTTGACGATACATTTCCAACGAGCTATCATACGCCTAAAATGGAGATCGTATGCAAAAGTTACGACCCCAGGAAGTTAATGTACTAACTTACCCAAACGAGACCTGCATGAATTTTCGTGCTTCATCTCCTAGGGTTAGTTTTTTGGATGTCTAGGGTTGTTGGCATTCCTGTTTATTGTAAAAAGGCTTTTAGATCCTCATTGTAATCATCTTCTTGCGAGTGTGAGTAGTCGTCACATCTCTTCTCAGAGATAAGCCGCCACCATTCCAGCAAGCTTTTTTCCGTTGCATTTTACAGTTTCAGATTATTTCATTATTGAATAGAAAACCAGTTTTATTGTATCTCTGTTATTTTGTGTTAATAATCTGTAATAATCTTTATTCATTTCATTCTTCTCATAAAATCTGGATCAGTGGTTTTAGAGCAGGATGTTCTTGATCGTTTTTCTTTTCAGTGCATGTCCCCGAAGAGGTTTGAGTATAGCAAGTTGGGTCTCAATCTTGTCTCTCTTGAGGACAATCTCTCTCACACACCCAAGAAACCCTCAATGACAGAAGAAAATAAAAACGACGAAGCAGATGATCCTATAAGTCTGTTGTTTGAGCAAGCTCTCATGCGAGAGAGGGACGAAATGATGGAGAATTTTTTCCACATCCTTCAATGCCTCCCGATAGCATCAGGTGCATCTTCATCAAGCAACCACTTTGGAGGCACCTCGCCTTTTAAGGTACAGGTCAATTTTGATATTCCTATATTTGAAGGTCAGATAGATGCAGATGCCCTAGATAAATGGTTAAATCTATTAGAAGGTTATTTCTTTGTTCACAATTTTTTCGACAGAGAAAAGATCATCTTCACACTCCTTAAGGCTCTACCCCATGTCAAAAATTGGTGGGAAACTTACTGGGAACAGAGTTCCACAGAGGAGTCTGGAATATATGGGGTCGAGCCCACTTGGGATTTTTTTGAGGATGCGGTAAAGGAACAGTATTACCCTGTTGGAAACTATGAGGACCAGTACATGAGATGGACCACACTACGGCAAGAGAGGGGCCAAGTAGTTCAGGAGTTCACCAATACCTTCCATACCTTGCGCACCAAGCTGGGTATCAAAGAATCCGAACGACATTTGGTTCTGAAATACCATGGGGCTCTACACAGATACATCCAAACTGAAATGGATTTTCTGGAAATCTCATCACTCGGTGTTGCTTATCGATATGATGTTAAAATCAAGCAGAAATTTAAGCTCCAGAACAAACGGGAGTTCGGGTCTACAAATCTGCAACAACCAAATTTTGATAAAGACTACCCTAACAAATAGTCTCTCGAAAACTAGTCCAAGCCATAGGAAAAGAAGGGTCATGGGAAGACAAAGAAGGACACCGAAAAATGGTGTGATTTCCACAAAATCCCCTGGCACACCACCAATGAATGTCGCTCAAAAAAGTCATTGGTGGCTGAGATCAAGGACAAGGAGCCAAACCCTAATTCAGAATTTGATTCTAAAAATACTGGTAAAGGAAAGATCATTGACGTAGACCCCACTGTTATTGTTGCGACCGCAACAATTCAACCAGAAGAACCAACAAATCCTGAAGAGGGGGAGCACCTTTTTCATTCATAGATGTGGGTGAAGAGGACCCCACTACATTTTATCATTGATAGAAGAAGCCAGAAGAACCTCATCTCAACAAAGGTCATCAAATAGTTGGGATTGTCAACAACACCACATCCGCAACCATACAACATCGGGTGGCTTCGCCAAGGATGAGATCTTTGTGTCAGCCAACAATGTCGATTGTCATACGACATGCAACCTTTCAAGTATGAGGTATTATGTGATGTTTTCCCACTGGATGTCTGTGATGTTCTCTTGGGAAACCATATATGTGGAAACACCATGTTGTTTATGAGTCTCGATCTCACAGTGTCATTGTTTCTCTGGGGGGGTCATCTCTATAGAATACCAGAGGTATTTATGACTTCTATTACACCTAAAAAGTGTCGCAAGGTAGTATCTCATACTGCAAAATTTATCTTCTTCACAATCTGTTCAAAAGGAGAATAGAAGGACACTGCAACCACTACATCCTCGCCCCAAGCACCTTCTATCCAACAGAAGCAAGTCCACAAGGCTATAGAAAAGTGCAAAGATTCCTTATTCACACCATCCTCTCATGTATCTCGACTTGCTGAACAACCTCAGCCTCAACAGGTTCATGACAGACTTCCACAAACTGAGCAGTGCAACGTCTCCAGCAAGGCAAGCAACTCACCAAGATGCAAATTCAGCAAACGCTTTTCCTTCTCCTCCGGGAACTCAACGCAATGGATAAAATTGCTTCCTAAGGAGGGAGGATTGATCCAGGTGGATATCGGTGGCCACCCACCTTTTTCGACTGGCTCAAAATAGTTTTCTGGCAATTTTGGCAATTTACTATTTTTAGCAGTTTTTAACTTCTCGGGCCATTTTGAGGGCCCAAATGAAGGTTTTTCGAGATTGAGGTTCTCAATGATATCCTACAACATAATTTATCCCCCAAAATGAATCTCGACGATACCTTTCCAATGAGCTATCATACGCTTAAAATGGAGATCGTATGCAAAAGTTACGACCTCGGGAAGTTAATGTACTAACTTACCCAAATGGGGCCCACATGAATTTTGGCGCTTCATCTCCTAGGGTTAGGTTTTTGAATGTATAGGGTTTTTGGCATTCCTGTTTATTGTAAAAAGGCTTTCAGAGCCTCATTGTAATCATCTTCTTGCGAATGCGAGTAGCTGTCACATCTCTTCTCAAAGATAAGCTGCCACCATTCTAGCGAGTCTTTCACTCTGTATTTTTACAGTCTCTGTACATTTATTTCATTAATAGAAATCATGTATTATTGTATATCTGTGTTTATGAATGCATATCTGATACATTTCTGTTATATTATTGAATATATGTGATATCTCTGTGCATTTCTTTATTATATCTTTGCTCTCATTTCATGCCGAAAATAATCTGGATCATCCTTTCTGCAACTCCATTCTATTGAGGTGTATATGGAGTAGTCCTCTGCCTTTCTATACCACACTTCTTACAGAATTCTTCAAATTCATTCCCGCAGAACTCTCTGCCATTATCTGTCCTCAACACCTTAATTCGTTTCTCTGTTTGATTCTCAGCAAGAGACTTAAACTCTTTAAAACTATCAAAGACTTCAGATTTCCTCCTAAGGAAATATATCCAAGTTTTCCTCGAGAAGTCATCTATAAATGAGACATAGTACACATATTTTCTCAATGATGGGACCAACACAGGTCCAAAAACATCACTGTGAACTAGTTGTAAAACTCCTTCTGCCCTCGTTGCACCAGAGGGGAATCTTACCCGATTATGCTTACCATATAGATAATGTTCACAGAAATCAAAATCCAGAGAGCAGTTAGACATACCTTCAACCATACCTTTACCTTGTAGTAGTCGAAGACCCTTCTCTCTGATATGCCCCAGTCTTTGATGCCACAACATAACCTTTTCTCCAAAGACTGTAGGAATTCTTTCTTCTTCAACTCCAATATCAAGAACAATGGAGCTATTACACCCATCACTAATAGTGCTTCCTAGCAGCTTATACAGAGTTCCAAACTGAACTCCCTTCATCAACACCATTGCTCCTTAAACCATCCTGCAAGTTCCCTTTTCAAAAATTGTTTTTACCTCTGCATCTTCCATTTTGCTTACAGAAATCAAATTTCTGGCCATACCTGGGATGTGCAGAACACCAGGCAGTGTTCTAATCCTTCCATCTATGAGCCTCAACTTGACCCTTCCTCTTCCTATGATTCTGGTTGTCGAATCATTACCTAAGAAAACATTACCTCCATCATTATTTTCATATTCGCATAACCACTCCTTGTGGGGAGTCATATGAAAGGATGCACCAGATTCAATCAACCATGCCTCATGATCTACATGTGTGCTTGAAGAGGCCAAGTACACATCCCCTCCTTCTTCCTTGTAGGTATTTTCTTCTATAGAAGAAGATTCTTCAGATCCCTTCTTTTTCTCAACTTTGGATCTACACTGCTTCTTGTAGTGCCCTTCTTTTCCACACCTCCAACATACCCTTACAAACTTTTCGAGAGATTTAGATTTACCCTTAGACTTAGATCTCCCACTTGAGAAATTAGATCTATTTCTTTCCTGGGAATGTCCTCTTACAAATAATGTGTATGTGTTATGTCCTTCCATATTTTTCTGTCTCATCTCCTCCGACAACAAGGATGAGACCACTTCTTCAAACTTCAAAGAAGTTGTATTACTACTTATGGCCACAACCAAACTATCCCACGAGTCTGGTAAAGAACACAACAAACTAATACATTTATCTTCATATGAAATTTTAATCTCAACAGATATTAACTAACTTACCACAGTATTAAAGGCATTCAAATGCTCTGCCACCGAGTCTCCATATCTTATCCTCAAGTTATACAACTTCTTTCTTAAGAATAGTTTATTTACCAGGGACTTAGACTGATACAACTTCCCCAAATTTCCCATAAATCCTTGGTTGTAGCTTCCTCTAACACATTCAATAATATTGAATCGTAGAGACACAGTCAAATTGTGCTCTTTGCCTTCCAATCCATCTTTTTCCAGTCATCTGTAGAAGTTCCTGTAGGTGCAGTACCTGGAGCTACCGCGATCCACTGATCTCTTTCCACCAAAATATCTTCCATCTTGAGCTTCCATAGCTCAAAGATTTTCCCATTAAACTTCTCGATCTCCATCTTTGAATTGCTTGCCATTTCTTTTCACCTGAAAAACAATACCGCAGATCTCCCACTATAACAAGGCTTATCATAGTCCTGAGCCAAACCCTTGACCACAAAGGCATCCCCCTAAAGCCAATGAATCTCTGATACCAAATGTAAATCCTAACCTTGTACAATATCTACTGCAAGCAGATATTCAGAAAAGAACAGAAAAGATACAATGGAAAATACAAATATTACACAGAGATTTTTCCCCTGGAAACCCAAACTGGGAAAACCAGCATATTCTATATTCATTCATAGTGTTACATTGTTTACAATACAATATACATATAGGAGCTAGCAGCATCCAAAACCCTAACCCAATGACTTGGATTAGTCCAAAACCCTAATTCCTTAACCAGAAATAGAAAACCATCGACAAAAACCATGTGCCGAAAAACCACCTAAATACATGACACGTTTCTCGAGGTAGGTGTCACGTTTCCCAAGGAAAAAAAAATTATGTACACTACTACTCGTGCAAAGAATATAACACATACCCAACACTAACATAAAATCCATGCTTATCGCATCCCAAGGGCTCTCTAGTATTGGCAATGGTTGATACAATCCAGTGTTCTATCGTTTACCTTTTGCATGTTGGCAGATTCTACACATGTTCACAAATTTCATCACTTATGTCCTCATACCTGGCCAATAGTATGAACTGCTCAACTGTGTGATTGTTTTATCATGGCCAAAATGTCTAGCCAATCCTCCACTATGCTTCTCCTTCAAAAGGTTGTCCCTCATTGAACATTTTGGTATGCATAATTGATTTCCCTTGAACAACAATCCCTCTTGAATCATATACTCTGCCCACTAACTCCTATCTCTTAGCACAGGATTCGCGCATGTTTCATATGCCTCCTTGAAATCTGGATCATCACTATACATTTCCTTAAGGTGTTCAAACCCCAAGGTCTTCACGTGAAATTCCTGCAGAAACAAACATCTCCTGCTCAATGCATCAGAAACTTTGTTAGCATTCCTAGCAATATGTTTTATGACAAAAGTAAAAATTTTCATAAACTCAATCCACTTTGCATGCTTCTGATTCAATTTTTCTTGTCTGGTTATGAATTGTAAAGCTTGGTTATTGCTATACAAGACAAATTCATGTGGAACAAGGTAATGTCTCCACTTCTTCAAGGCTTGAATTATGGCATAAAATTCATTATCATATGTGGAGTATTTTCTCTTAGTCCCATTCATCTTCTCACTGAAATAGGCAACCGGTCTATTATCCTAGCTCAAAACTACTCCAATTGCAACTCCACTTGCATTGCATCTCACCTGAAATGTCTTTTCAAATTTGGCAAAACCAGAATTGGACATTTTGTTATCTTGTCCTTCAGTATATTGAAGCTCCTCTCGGCCTCCTCTATCCATTTAAAAGACTTGTGCTTCTTCTTCACTGTATCCATCATTGATGCACAAATTCCACTGAAATTTCTGATGAACTTCCTATAGAAACTTGCTAATCCATGGAAGCTTCTTACCTTAAACATGCTTCTTGGTGATGGCCATTCTTTTATTACTTTCACCTTCTCTGGATCCATCTTCAGTTCATTTGAAGAGATCACAAAACCCAAGTAAATGAGCTTTGTCTTCATAAAAGAGGACTTCTTCAAATTTATCAGCAGCTTCTCCTATTGTAGTCTCCTCATCACTAGCATCAGGTGTCTCAAATTCTCCCTTTTAGTCTTGCTAAAGATCAGTATATCATCTAGATATACAACCACAAACTTGCCAATGAAATCTTTCAATATTTCATTCATCAACCTCATAAAATTACTCGGGGCAATTCTTAAGCCAAATGGCATAACAAGCCATTCATACAAACCTTCATTTGTCTTAAATCTTGTCTTCCATTCATCACCTTCTCTCATTCTTATCTGGCGATATCCGCTTTTCAAATCTATCTTAGAAAAGAAGTTTTCTCCACTTACACAGTCCATTAAATCATGCATTATTGGCAAAGCAAATCTATACCTGATGGTGATTTTGTTAATGGCTCTTGAGTCTGTACACATTCTCCATACTCCATCCTTCTTTGGGCTCAACATAGTTGGTACTGAACATGGACTCAAGCTCTCTCTGACCAACCCCTTGTTTAACAACTCATGGACTTGATTCTTTACCTCCTCATTCTCTCGAGGTGTGAGTATGTATGCTTATTTGTTTGGAAGAATTTCTCCTGGTATCAGAACAATATGATGGCTGATACTTTTGATGGGTGACAATGAGTTAGGCAACTCATCCACCACTATGTCAGCAAAATTATCCAACAATTCTCGAATTTTGTCAGGAAAATCATCCATTGTAGTACTTGTAAGTACAACTCTAGGTTTCCTCACCACAACAAACTGCATCTCCTTTCCTTTCTTAACTTCTTTTAGAAGTTCCTTCCCTCTCATGAGAAGTATGCGTGTATTGGCTTCTTCTTTCACTTTCTTCTCCTCTATTGGAAGCAACATGTGTGTCGTACCATTCTTCTCCAAGGTGTATGTATTCTTCCTCCCATCATGAATGAAATTCCTGTCAAACTGCCATGATCTTCCCAACAAAATATGGCATACATCCATGGGAATTACATCACATAGAATTTCATCTCTATATCCTGCTATTTTAAATTCAACCAAGCATTGTTTAGTAACCGTTACCTGGTGTCCTTTCTACAACCACGAGACTTTGTATGGATTCAGATGTGCAGTTGTCTCCAACTCCAATTTCTCCACCATCTCTGTGGATACTAAGTTGTCAGTACTCTGACTGTCAATTATCACCTTGCAGACTCTGTCCTTAGTCTTACAAGTTGTCCTGAAGAGACTATTCCTCTACACCAGTTTTTCAACTTTTGCCTCTGGTTTTAAGAGAACTTTTCTCAATATTAGAGATGTTCCATCCTCTTCTCCTTCTGCTTCAACATTTCTTCTCTGTGCTTCTGAAATGTGAGCTTCACCTTCTCCTTATTTCTTTCTCTCGGGGCATTCCCAAGACTTATGTCCTACCTTTCCATAGGTGTAACATCTCACTTCTCCTCCTCTACCTCTTCCTCTTCCTCTGGAAGAACTTCTTCCACCATATTGTCTTCCTTGGGAACTTCCTCCTCTTTCCGAGTGACTATGTGGTTTCTCAATCTCATCTTTGGATTTTTTTTCCTTGTCATGGGCAACTCCCTTGCCTTTGTTCAGGACTGGGCTTCTACCTCTACCTCACTGGCTTTGTTTTCTGGCAAACTTCAACTCTTCCTTGAGTGTGAACTAATAAGAATCCTCCAAAGTCCTTATTGACATTATGTTGATCTCATCCTGGATTTCATACCTCGGGCCATTTATATACCTGGCAATGTTTTCTTCATCTTTCTCTCTTTGTTCAGTTCTGATGTTTATCTTGTAAATCTCCTTTATGTACTCTTTAACTGTCATACCCTTCTGTCTCAGTTTCTACAATTTCTTGAACAAATTGATCTGGTAATATTTGGGCATGAATTTAGCCTTCAGCTTGGCTACCATTATGTCTCAATTCTTTATATTTTATTTTCCCTTGCTTCTCCTCTCAGCCTGCAGTTCATCCCACCACAGTTTTGCTTGTCCCTTGAGTCTGGTGACATCATGTCTCACCCTCTTCTCCTCATCGACGTCTTCATAGTTGAATTATTTATCCATGGATCGTACCCAATCCAGCAGCTCTTCAACATCTAAATTGTCTTCATACATTGGGACCTCTATGTTGGATCTAGCTCCCAATCTAACAACTTCTCTTAGCAAGCGCTCTTTGACAACATTCTCTCCTACAACTTCTTCGACTTCTACTTCTTTGCTCTCTGCATCGCTGATGTCTCTGGAATCAGGTGCTCTTCTTTGTGTTGCCTCCATCACCTCTAGCCTTGCACGAATTTATCACATTTCCCTTTCTACAACCCGATTGGCTAAAGGTTTTTCCACTCGTCTCCTCGGTGGCATTGTGTCAACTGTCTCTCACACACCGAGTGTGGCTTTGAGTTATTTCACCTCCTTTATCTCCTTCACCTAAAATCTATAGATGAAAATCAGCTCTTATACCACTTGATGTAGTACCCCCACCTCAATTGGGTCTGTTGACCTCCCGGTCTCTTGATCTTCTCAATCTTTGAGCTAGAGAAACTCTTTGATTCCCCGCTGGAATCTTTAAGAAATGTCCATAGGTCCTTTTCATGAAACTCCATTGTGCGAACAAGCACCAGGCACAAGATTCTCTCACGCAACCACCGACTGTGACCACGAGCCTAACCCAAAAGGCGTTTCTCAATTTCGCGTGTCGGGTCTTTGCATGTGAATCACCCAGATTCTCCCAACCTCCGAAACCTCGATAGAAGTTTAGGTCATGACCCGGGGCTCAACTCTCAAGCGCGTCGGGATTTTGCGTATCGGGAACTCCCTATATGATTAGATCTACGGTCCACGATCTTCCTTCGATCGACGACTACGATCAAGTCGTGATTTCGTGTTTGGCGACTTTGGAGGTTGGTTCACCTTTGTTCTCCCGATCTCCGATTTATCGATATTTGCGAGCGCCAGATCAATGGTCCAGACTTTTCCTTTGATCAACGACTGTGATCAAGTCGATATTTCATGTTTCACGACTTTGGGAGTCTCCTTACTTCCATTCTCTTGATATCCGAGATTGCGATGGCGCTAGATCGACGATCCAGATCTTCCTGGATCCAACGACCCAAACCAAGTTGGGATTTCACCTTTCGCTCCTTTACCTCTTATGGAGTCCCTTCGACACTTAGCCAAATTCTAAATCTGTGCACTCCTTGCAGAAGATTCCTACACAAGACTTAGTTCTTATGGATGACTGTGCATGCCTTGCAGCAGTCGCTTTGCACTCCTTGCAAAGGGGAAGTTTCGTGCTATCTCTTCTGAGCTTCGAAATCGAAATAGATCTCATCACACACTCCTTGCGTTCTGTGTGCACACCTTGCACTTACTCAACATAAGAGAAACAATTGAAACTTATACTAACATTCACAGTTTCATCCATTCATAACGAAATTCCTTCATTTATGAAAACACAATAACAGAGAATTACAAACAGTAATAGTGTTATGCATTTGAGTCAATTTTCCTCTGTCATATTCATTCAAAAGTAAATCGCTACAGCTAATATCAAAACCATAACTCAAAACTCATAAAATTCCTACTAACTCGCATCAGCCTCATTTGGGCGTACAAAACCTCTATTTATCTCAGAGGGTCCTTAGGGTTTCCCCCCCTACTATTCGTCTACTCGAAATGAAAACCTAACTACTACCTAAGTTCGGTTACATTCAAGGCTAGGAGTGCAAACTCCCAAATCACTCATGATCATCATCATCCAAGCGTTTGATCTTCTTTTGTTTTTCCAATCAGTGCCAAAAGATTCACAGTAACTCCGAGCGGTTATCCTACCCCATGTGCTTGCTAATGATGCTCATGCATCATCTAACACCACCTTTTATTTATCCTCACACAAAGTTGTTCATCTCATGCACTAGACATCATAGTTTCCAGTAGAGCAGAATTCCCCCTTAAGGGCATCAACAAAATCCACAGTGAGCTTTGTCCCAAATTTCAACATTATGCATTTAGTAAGAGTCCCACCAATCTTTGACATGGGGAAGGGACTTAAGATGATCTTTTCACTATTGGAATAATTTTGAACAAAGTAATAACCCTCTAGCAGACTTAACCATTTCTCTAAAGCATTTGTGTCTATCTTTCCTTCGGATGGAGGAATGTCAAAGTTAAATTATGCTTTAAGGGTGTTGTATTTCCAAAGTGACTATCCAAGAGAAATTAGCTATCATATTGCATGAAGGCTTCTTCTAGTAACATTGTGTTAGGATTTTCTACTTCAATGTCTTTCCTTCAGTTTTCCATGGAAGGCAACTCGGGCCAATGAAGGAGGTCTTCACCAAGCTCGATTAGTATGAGGCCCAATTCTCTACCTTGATCTCATCAAAGACATCAGGGATGGTTTTAAGGATGAAAACTTATTTTAAAATGTAGAAACCTTGGAGAATCTTACTAATCCTTTGTATGCCAACTATAAATGTTTGGCAATATTTTTGTAAAAATATTCAAATTTCTAAGGATTTTATATAGTTTTTATAAAATTTTGGCGATTTTAAAGGTAAAATAATTTTATCCTATAGAATTTGGGTGAATCATTTTTAAAATAGCGAATCTTGTTTTTGGAAAAACCATGAAAAATTAGCGCATGAGGGAAATTTAACCCCTAAAATCATCCTTGAAAGACATGCACCCAAAAACAACAAAGAGCACATTGCTTTGATATCACTAATCTGAATTAAGTTGAGAACAAAATGAAATAGTGAAACCCAAACTCTATTAACGTATGAAATAATGAAAACTCTATGCAAACCAATACAAACTAGTTAAAGTGGTGGTAGCTTGCCTTTGAAAATAGATGTGTAGACTACACTCATTTGCAAAATGTGCAATACAACAATTGAAAACTACCTTTAACTTAAAGCCTAAAATCCTAAGAGGAAAACATTTATGATCCAAACTGTAATTGAAATGTCAACTTCCTAAGATGCAACTTTCACAGATGACCTTTGTTTAGGGCATTTCTTGGGACATTACAAAACTTGTTCCAAGTTCTATGTGTTTGGGCGATTTCGCAATCATAGATTGCTACACCATGTCAATTACAGAAAATTTACAGAAAATGCATTGGAACTACTTGAAAAATGCATTAGAGGTTCAAGTTTTATAAATCATTCTACAATTGGAAAGGTGTAAGATTTGCTGATGGAATATGTAGGTGGCCACGGCCACCTATCCACCTGGATAAAATGCATGGAAAGTTAAGGTAATGCGTAGAGAAACGTTAGTGTATTTTGCTCTGTGGAGAATTTTCTATCTCCAATCACCAAAATACATGTTGAATTCAGAAACGATAGTGTATAGGAAACGTTAGTGTATTTTGCTTGTCGAGAATTTTCTAGCTCCAATCACCAAAATACATGTTGAATTCAAAAACGATAGTGTTTAGGAAACGTTAGTGTATTTTGCTCTATGGAAAATTGTGTAATTTGCTTTGCTATGTCTCATAGAGAATTGCTATGTCTTATAGAGAATTGTTGTATGGTTGGCATTTTGTGGTTATGTTCGCTGGTAATAAGCCAATGGCACCTCATAGAGAAAAAGGTACTCGCGTTTCCTCTACCATCCCAAAATAAAAATAACTGGTTAATGTGAACCAAAAAAATGGAGTTCAAGTCATTTTCATACAAAGCCCCAAAAAATGAAAATGAAACCAGCTTTATCGCATCAATGGGTCATTTCATCCTCACTATCTACCATCATTCACATATATTAAAACACATCCGCTTCCTCCATGGCCCAGCAAATTTCAAGACACGTGACGACGGCGGGTTTGTGATGGTTCTCCTAACGCTTTGGATCTTTCGGCTCACAGAATGTTAGTTGTGCAATGGCAGCTGGACGTCCTTGAATCAATGATGTCGATATCATTCGCTGTCAAACGTTGAATTTCTGGAGCAAGTGATCTGGTTTTCATCCGCTGTCTCCCCTGCGATATTGTTTCAGTCATCGTTAAAGTAGTCCGGAACGGATCGTGACTGTAAATTTATTTTTTTCCACCTGACATCACATCCTGTGTTTATCGTATTAAATGCGCCTGCTCTGAATTGCCTCAAATCCTTATCTTTCTTTTCTCCACCCACCTTTGGAGAAAATGTGCAGCTATTTTGTTCTCATTGGTGGCTACTTCAGGCTTTACCGCGATCTACTCGTGCACGCAATCAAATATCATGGTACTTCAAAACAGAAACCCCGTTGTCAAACTTATTTATTATCAAGCTGGAAAAGTATGGCGGCCCCAGAATCCTAAACATTCTAAAATTCATTACTTTTCAACCCTGTTCGAACATGAATTTTTGGAAATGAACTCCATCATACATGTAATATTTATTGGAAAATGTGCACAGTCAGTACATGTTATAGGTATTTTATTTTTATTATCTTGAAATAGC
Organism: Picea engelmannii; assembly: GCA_009831015.1. NCBI lineage: Eukaryota > Viridiplantae > Streptophyta > Pinopsida > Pinales > Pinaceae > Picea > Picea engelmannii. The sequence goes on from ML810663.1 coordinate 88,506, forward strand.
TTAATTATAACGTTATATGTAAGTTATATGGTTTTTGTTTTTGTTTTTTTGATTTTTTTTGTTTGATTTTTTTCGAAATCTGGTGAAGAATGGTTGGATTTACAGATTTGAGTATCTAAGTTTGTATAATGAGAGTGTTCTAAGGATTTTTCAGCCAGCTGAATTCATTTATGCATTCAGAAATTCAATTTAAACAACAATAAAAATAGCAATTTTGTCTAAATTTACATCTCTAGATTTCAGCTAAAATAGAAAATTTAACCAACACCCATGTTTATAGATAACAAGGTTGCTTCTCCAAGCAGCAGCAAACATAGATAGAGAGGGAGTTTTTAACTGATCCATTTAGATGTGCTACACAATTTCTTTTTTTTGGAAAGAAAATTTATTATAACTCAATAGTTTAGCCAACGCCCATGTTTATAGATAACAAGGCTACTTCTCCAAGCAGCAAATATAGATAGAGAGGGAGTTTTTATCTGATCCATTTAGATGTGTTATACAATTTCTTTTTCTGGAAAGAAAATTTATTAGAACTTAATTGTCAATTTGCAGTGAGGACACTTATCATTGATTCCTATATATGAATGTAGGTTGATTCATCACTGTTATTCTAAGGAAAACGAATCCATCTCTATTTGAAATGACTAATTGGTGATTCATAAGGAAGCAGACTTTCACTCCTTACCATATACCTTGAAATAACTAGTTGGTGATCCTTAAAGAGTCAGACTCTGGCTCCTTACTAGATGCCTTGGAATAAGTAGTGGTGATCAGTAAGGAAGTAAACTTTCACTCCTTACCAGATGCCTCTAAGTCTTGAGACTTTAACCTGTTTCCTTACTTCATCTCTTATTGAAAACTTCCAGATTAATGAATTTTTTAACTAAAAATAAGCAATGTGATTGTGAGATTTACCGATAGAAAAATATTCTTAATCTTATCCACAAATTAAAGATCAAAATAGATAACCCTCATATATGCCATTCTGCTTCCATTAATTATTAAAATACCTAATTAACACAGATTATTCATTAACTTGTCACATATAACGCACTCATCACCTATGGGAGTTCATGAGCCACTGGTTAAGTGGTTGCGCTAGTATATAATATTTGTAGATATTTTTATGGGTAGTCTCGTATTATCGACGACTTATGTATTGAAAAACTAGAAAATATATTTGCTCTGGCTGTTTTACTATGTTTAACTTTCTTGCTTCCCATTATGGTTCCGTATCAGCAATGCCTTCTACAAGCATTTTGAAGCACACTTGAAAAATAGTAGTGGCCACGACAAACTAATCGCTTTCGGGTCTCCGCCATGGAGAACATCCGGGAAGACTATACTCGCGGCCACGACAGCTAATAGCTTTCGAGTCTACATCATATAATACAAATAGAATATTCACGCTTTGACGTGGTCGTTACCAGCCAGAGATCTACTGTGTCAATTTTTTTTTAGCAGGGAGAATCTAATTGTTTCTATATATGCTCAACGTCTTTGCCAAAGAGAAGCGATGAAGGCAATGCTGTGGCTGTCTATTCCCAGCAGAGGAGATCATCAGTTGTTGAAATTACGAGCGAAGAGTATTTCAATATGGATGGATCTCCTTGCTGCTCAAAAGAAGGGCTCAACCGCGCGGCCTGGACCAAAACGGAGGATATGATTCTCTCCCAATACATTCGAATCCATGGCGATCGCGGTGGATGGACAAATCTCGCCAAAAAAGCAGGTAAATTTTATCAATAGAATAGCATATTTTTATTTATTTATGGGAGATTTAGTATAATTTATGAGATTATGTAAAAATCAAAAGACTTTGTTTACAATTTTGATGTTATTGATTCAAAAATCATAAAAAAAGGACCTTTTACAATCTTAATCTCATTTATTTCACAATGCATGTGGTAATTTTTGGATGATATTTGAAAACATTTTTAAGAGCCATGAATCTCACCACTCCGATCTCGATAAGATAAGGAGTTTCTGCAACCTCCAAATCATGGACATCGGTCTTTTTATTAACCCTCTGAAGTGATGGGTGGATAGAAATTTAAAAGTAGAAAGAGAAAAAAATGGAATTAAATGATACTTTTACTTCATAACTTTTAATTTGTGATATAAAATTGTTTAAATAGCTTAACTGTCCAAAACCCAAAGGTATCTGGCCTGAATGAAAGCATGCCCTTGGAGTATGATATAAAATTGTTTGAGCTTACTCAGATGTAAAGAAACAGTTTAACCATCCAAAATTCAAAGGTATTGAGCCGGAATGAAATCATTGCTTCTGCTCATTCAGATGTAAAGAAACAAGTTAACAATCCAAAACCCAAAAATATCTGATCTGAATAAAAGCATAACCCCTTAGGGTTATTCCAAGTGATCTGGTTTTACTAAATAACAGTGATAAACTTACATTCACTAATAACAATCAATTATAGCTATACCAACCATGATGATTAAAAACTAAATTATGATAGATTTTCAGGCTGTAATTAAAAAATATATAAATTCTTTTGTGTTTTTTTCGATCAGCAATTGAATGCTATTGCAGTATTTTGCAATGCCACTGAAATCTACAAAAATGTATTTATTTCAACTGAATAGATTATATTTTTTTTTTTCTTAAGAAAAAAAAAAATTTGATTCATTTCATGAACTGAATTTAAATTATTCGAATCTCCAGACCTCATACTTCTATCTTATGTATGTCTCAAGGGACTAAATAAAGTTATTTCGTTCGGCAGGTCTTAAAAGAACTGGAAAGAGTTGCAGATTACGTTGGCTGAACTATCTTCGTCCCGACATTATACGCGGAAACATTTCAGCCGATGAGGACGAGCTTATCATTCGCCTGCATCGCCTTCTGGGCAATCGGTATGTAGAAAATCACTGAACATTTATTCACTTATTGGAACTCATTAATTCTTCATGGGTCTTGGTTAGTTGTTCTACCAAATTGCTTTTTTTTTTTAATTTGGGCATATAAATTTACACGAATCGTTATTTTTTGTTATTCAGAATTCATTTCTGAATGTAAAAATGGATTCAGCATGCTGAAAAACTCTTAAGATACTGGGATTTTACAAAAATAATCACTTAAATCTACCAATCCAACAATTTTTCGTAAAATTTCGAACAAATATCCCAAATAAATCCTATTTCTTAGAATTTTTAGCCAACCATGTGCTAAGTTTGACATATTAATAAAAACTTGAACTTGATGCTAGAAGTTAAAAGTGTGACGTAAATTATATATGCATGCATACAGGTGGTCACTCATAGCAGGACGACTACCTGGGCGAACAGGTAACGAAATAAAGAACTATTGGAACACTCATCTTAGCAAGAAGCTGTTGTCAATGAATGACTCTCAAACCAATTCGAGTGCGCAATATATCAAGACAAGATCAAAACCTCCTTTTACCCTACAAAATCATGTGTTCAAAACAACTCCCGTCAGAATAACAACGGCGGTGAGACACTCTGGAACAGTAAGACCAAACGGCTCAAACGGTCATGGTTGCAGTAATCTTAGTTCAGACGAAGCCTACAAATTGTGTAATGCTAAAGAAACTCCGAATTCTTCCAAGTCATGGGGCGACCTACCTGCGAACAATTCCATCGCGGACAATCATTCAGACCGCATTGCCTTTGGGATGGCAGATGTTGTCAAAGCAGAAGCTAGAAACTCTACTTGTACCATGTCCAGTTTAGTGGACGAGGAATCCCCACATTCCGATCATTCAGCAGAAGATACAGCTACTTTAGCTGAGAATTTATTGGATATGAACGGGCTATCTTCTCCCCACTGGAATCTTCTCTTCTCTCCGTCAGACTATTCAAAAGATTTTGGAGTAGAAGAATTGTACAGGGGAGCGGCCATGGAGATGAATGAGTTTGAAGATATCATGTGTTCTTATCAAAGTAATATGCAGCGCGTTAACAGTCTCACAGTCGCTGATCATGAAGCAATGGAAGGATTCTACGACAACCCACAACACGTAAATTGGATTCATGAACTGGATTATTTACATGATCTGGATTCATGAAGTCGATTATTTCCAGAAATCAAGTGCGCAGTCGCTAAGCTTGCTACTGTTGGAATCTGTAAAGGATTGGTAGGAACAAGATACAGCTAAAGTTGGTCCGGATGACCGTGAACAGATGCCATAGGAGAGGCGTGATCGATCATAGTTCTCAATAAACGTAATCATTATAGCTTCAACTTCAACTATGTTGGTTGAGTTTGCATACATTGTATCTTGTAGTATATACATTGTTCTACACTGTAGATATGGCTGCCTATGGGATTTCAAGGGTACCATCAAAGTAAAATTTGAATAAATGAGCTTTGGATTAATCATTAGTGTTAAGATTATTCTTAACGGTTGACTTGGTAACGGCTTAAAAATGCATGGTTGGTGAAAGAATATAAAAGCGGAAATGGACGAGCATGAACCTAAAAGAATTTAAAAGATATAGCTTGTCGAGTGTAGCAGCAAATTCAAAGCATGTATAGCCAAAATCCTCTAAATTGAAGTTTGAAAACGCAAACAATGGTGATTTGGACTTGAAACAAATAATATGTTGACTTGAAATTGGGCAATGTGAATTGTTGGTCTGCATTTATTATATTATATACATTCCATAGCCTCCTCACATATGTAAATTGATGATGAATTTTCAATTAACTGGCAACATAGCAAACATGGAGCATGAGAAGACTAATTTTGTGCATGACAGGACCAATTTTGTGTAAATTGATGATGAGTTTTCAATTGACTGGCCACATAGTAAGCATGAATTTTGTGCATGAGAGGACTAATTTTGTGCATGACAGGACCATGATAATACAAAACGTCAGTACCAGAGGATCTTGAAACCCAAAGAAATAGCTTCAGGACCAGGTGGAAGGTGAACCAAGGAAGAAGGCATGTCTGAATTTAATGAGGGCTGGCGTTAGTCGTTCTCAAGGCGGATAGGAACAGCTTCGACGCAACCCATTGATGACAGCGTGACTATGTGGCACCCCATTCGGAAAAAACCAGTAGCACATTGAGGGTAAGGAGAATTGTTAATCTTCCTATTGCATAGGAAATGTACAAAACAAAAGCAGCCAACATAAAAGACAACAACGGCAGGAACAAACATATGGTTTGTCTTTCAAGACTTTTAAATGCATCAACACACATGGAGAAACAACATGATGGCCTTCACAATTTTTTTTCCATTAAAATTGATGCTGCTTCAAAAAAACTATCTCATGGTATACATGCTAGAGATTCCTAACAAAACGAAACTTCTTATTTTGTTTTACTTTGTATTCACTGGATAAGCTTTTCCTAAGTTAATAGAGAATTTTGAAGCATTTAATATTACTTCTATTTCCTGTCCACAAAACTCTGGCCAAAAACTCGCAAAATTAAGTTTTTTCTTTCTTGAAAATTGGCCAAAACCTCAAGGCAAATAGCTTTTAAATTTGAGCAATTTCACTATATTAAGATTAACAATTCAGATATCAAAAATTTTATTGGGTTTAGAGATATTTTCAGCAACTAATATAGGAGATGTGTAATTTATTTAGTGGTAAATATGAAGTTAAAATTTGAGGTATATTTATTCATATGAAGTAAAATATATTTATATTAATAATAATCTATTTTTAAGGAATCCATACTCCCTCTGGATTTAAACTTGTGATATCTTAAGAGGAAACACATGTTCTTAACCATTAGGCTCACTTAGGTTAACTATTAAGAATTAGAGGATAAAAGAAAATTAAGATGTGAAGTGTGATTTTTGAAATTATAACTTCTGGAATTAAGTCAACATTATGAAGAACTATGAAAAACTGCACACTTTGAAAAAAAGATATTATAAGGAGGTGGCTAACCCTAATCTTGAAAATCAAAAGTATTTCTCTATTTTGACTAACCTAAAGAAGAGAATCCATATTTCTAAAATAAGAAAAACATAAGTCACCTTTATAACACCAAATGATCAAAACTTTAGTGATTTTGGAAAAAAAGTTCTTATTGTTTTTTTAACCATAGAAATAGGTAACTAGGGCCAACATGTCCACTTTGAGGAAGTTAAACCCAAGTAGGGAGGATAAAAAACATGATATCCAAGCTATGAAACTAGGACAAAAAATATTTGTATTCTATTATTAAAAGGTGTTTTCTACATCTTATTTGATATATATATATATATATATATATATATATATTAACTTAAGAAAATTTTTGCAAAGTTTACACTTCAAC